>ML269665.1:0-49348 GCA_005239495.1 Nicotiana undulata
ATATATATGTGTGTGTGTGTGTGTGTAATAAACTAATAATAAATTAGAATAGCTACTTTTATAGTCGGTTTGGTTCGATTTTTTTCGGTTATTTTTTTATTAAAACCATAAACCAAACCATACCTAAAAAGCATTGAATTTTTTGATCAATTTGGTTTGGTTTTTATTTTGGTTCGAATTTTCGAATTTTTATTAACACCCCTGCTCCCTAGGTTAACCGTGAATGAGAAAGGTCATATTGACCGAAGGTCTGAATAAGAAAAAATGAAGAGCAACATAAGAGGTTTGAAGTTTGTCTAATTTGGGTTACTTTTACTAAATATGTTCTAAAGAGAGGTGTTCAAAGCAACTACATGGTGTATTGGTGTTATTTCTCCTAAATTACGCTATCACGATCCGGAAAGTAGTCGACTCATTTGAGCATCTAAGCTCCTCTAGATTATAAGTCGAATCATAGTGTATAATTTTGAGAAAATAAAGACATTATACAGCCACTGTCACCATAATAGTCGACAAAATACATATTATACACTCTTTTTCTATATATATTATTAATAAAAAAAATATACAAATTCTATACACTTTTACGGCAACAGAATGTAAATAATTTTGGCCATGGGATAAAAGTAATTTTTGCCCTAAAATCTTTGAGACCATTAGGCTTGTATTTCTAGCTATCGCTTAATTGCATGGAAAAAGGATTATATGTCGAGAAGACGAGAATATGTTGAAATTGATAGGAAGTACATGAGCATGAGAAAGGCAACATATGAGGAATATGTTTAATATATGAGATTCCTGTTTGTAATTTTCCCAAGTAATGATGAATGACCACAAATGACGATAAAGGTTGGAAATATAAGAAAGATATCCTTTTTTTAATTTGTTGAATATTAGCTAAACATATTCATATCAATGGAGATGCTGTAAGCGTCAGCTGGATTGTGACCAGCCCAACAAAGTAAAATGAGAATTTACGAAATTCTTTTTAACCAATTCTTTTTTATTGTCTGTAAGCAAGATCTTGGTCATATTGGCTGTGGATCTCTAACCCACCTAACGTTTTCTGTTTCTTCCTCTAGAGAAAGTTCGACCCAATAAGTGATCACAATTCACATTGCAACCATTATAGTATAATTTGGTTTCATTGAACAGCTTCAGTAGTGGTACAGCAGCTAACAGCCTAACACAAATAGTAAGTCACTCTGATTCCTACTACGTTAGTCATCGGTGCAAGTCCGATATGGATGTACATTGGTACTACCAGTGCATTATAACAATGGTATGCAGTGTACAAATTCCTAATGGTACAAGACTTGAGCAGAGCAAGTCCACTAAGAAAAACATCTTTGCTTGATGCTAGCCAAATAAATACAGTGCTTTCCGCAAAATATAACAAAACAGTAAGAAATCATCTTAAGGACATTTTCTTTGAACGTAAGATGCCCCGTGCTCTTCGTACCTGTCATTAGCATAATGAAGAGGTGTGCTCATTAAAAACCACTGTAGTTAATTGGCGTAGGAAGAACTGTTTTAAAGGAAACAGAAACAAGTAGTGCTCTTGCTTGTCAAAAGTAGCATTGGTTTCAAAGAAACATGCAGAACTTACTCAGACTTCGAAAACCACATTTGTTGAAAGGAACCAAGAGATGCCAATATGCTGCCCCCTATCCAAACACTGCACAACGCATTTGTTAGATCAGAATTGTGTGACGAAACCCTCTACCAATTGCTAAATGCAAACCATTATTTATGGATGGACAGGTATATCCTCTTCAAACTAGCATTTCAAGATTTTATTAAAAGCAGTTAACAAAAAAAGTATGTTTACTGCTTTCTCAAATCTGCATTTGTATGGTACGGGAAAGGGGAAACTGCACTTATATGATTACCTTATTGGAAAGGGGAAAGAAGGATATGCCAATAGTACTTGAAATTTTACTGGGCAAAATGCTTCAGTTATATGCTGTCAGCTTAAATGCTCAGAAGTAGCAAATATCAGAGGCAATCCAAACCAATCCATGAATGTTGCATGTAGATGAGAAAAGTAAGTCCAGTAGGCGCACTAGACAGTTGAAAGCTTCTACCTAACTTTATATACTCAACATCTAAAGGAACTATTACCATGAAGAGAGGCTGAGTAAGACGAAATGAGAACTACAGAGTATTAGTTTAACCTGAATCTCCTTTCTGTAGCATTTCCACTAGCCAGCACTTTGACTCTCGCTGCTTGAGGAGACTCCTGGAAACAAGCGCAGACGAGATATGGAATTAGGTATTCAAGCTAAGGAGATAAGATAAGACTGCTGTCCTTGAATTCGAACAAGTGCGTGAAAGGGGAGAGGGGCATAGTTAAAGTCAAATGGGAAACGGCACCTCTAGCAAGTCCTTTTCCAGACGTTCTTTGAGTTGCTGCATCGATGCTGTTCCCCCAGCAAGCTGTATTAGGCAGTGAATCAAACTAAAATCTTATCTAAAGTTTCATATTCAAACAGACAAAATAGAAGTAGTCTACGGAAATCCATATGGTCGTAGTAGGTAGATGGAGGCCTTAATCTAATGATAAATTTGAAAAGCACTGGCTCTAATCTGCTAGTGAATTTTCATATTGTTCTTTATATAATTTTTATCTACAAAGTCATAAAGAGCATCATCCGGTTCGAAAAATTAAAATCACTTTGTCATGGAATTTCCATTTTCTGCTCCTGAAGGAAAGCGTCCTCTCAGTTTCAGTGCTTACAATGTGAAAATGGAAATTAAAAGAATTGACTTCTATAAAGTGATTTCACAAGTATTTAAATGTTAAAAGCAACTAAAAAAATAGGGGAAGCGCTCCAAAAAAAACTGCAGCCTCATATTTAAAGAGATTGCAGGAAGCATGATGGCTTTACCAATATACTACTAAAAAGTTCTCTTCGGATATCCACATCGCACTTGTTTATGCTCTCGATAACCTGAAAATTTTGAGCAAATTACTACTCCAGACAACAAAGGAAATGTGAAAGAGGAACAAATTTTGAAGGACTCATGTCAACTGATATTATCTATTTGAGCAAAGTAAAGGGAGAAAGGACCAACCATTTGTGGTAGACCACGAAGAGAAGCAGCAGTCTCAGCAAAACTTTCCATACCTGGGATAGTCTGTGACACAGCAGAGAGAAAAATACCAAAGTAAAAGACTAGACAAACCAGAGAATCTGAAGGGGCTAGCTTGAGAAGGCAAGATGACAGATTCTCCAGATAATAGGTAAAGTTTAAGCAGACAGAGTGTTCGGTATTACATCTGACATCGTATGATAGCATACAGAACACAAATAATACTTTATCAAAAATCATTAGAGACTGATATCTCAAACGATACATATCTTTGACAATTCAACAACTAAATCTGAATCTCGAAGGTAGAGATCATGGCACGATAAGGTGTCACCCGAGAAACATCCCACTATTTTGTGACCTGAAATACTATTAACTTTCTTGAACCTTTAAATGCAAGGAAATGAGATGCAAAGTTAAAAGGGTAATATAGAATAAAATTGTGTGAACAGTACTGGAGGTGTGTAAATTAGCACAGCCAGGTCCACTATTCTCATTTACCATAAAAAATAATTCATAAAATATAGTTCTAATCATTGCAATGCAACGATAGGACCTTGAAGATCATACCAAGGAGTGCTTCATCTATAAGTACACCCAACTTCTGAAGTATCAATACATAAAAAGTGAAATATACAAGTACAACAGAGGGGAGGCAGAGCAAGAAGTATTACAGATTCAACATCTTAAGATAATAAACATACAGAATCATGCACAGAAAAGTCGCGCACAAACAACAGCTCACATACATCCATGAGACCATGAGTCCCACAAGATAAGAAAACGGAAAAGAAACCCGAAAATTAGGCCGCTAAGCAATACCAACCTGAATTAATGATGGATTGAAAATAATATCAGGAATCTTGAATCTATCCGCTCCGACTTCTATCGTTCTGTTTCATCATGCATAACAAAAAATAGAAGGCATATGAAACTTAATTTTAACCATACAAACGAATATTCCCAATTCCAATCTAATTGACTTAATTGTTTTTTTTGCAGAGAGTAAGAGAAATGTAATGGGTGACTATATTTGACATCGCTAGATATTTGAGTCACATGAAGAAGTATAAAGATGTCACATCAAGTTCAAATAATATAAACTTATACAGAATGTTATCTTCAGCTTGACATTCTTTAAGATGATGGACTCAGCCAATTAAGGAAAGAGGTTCGCATGTTTTTGAGAAGGCATAGGTTAATCAAAATAAGTCACATGCAGCAACTCTGAACAGCTGAAGACTAATCATCTAGGACGGAGAATCACTACCATGGGGCTTCTAGTTATACCAATAAAGAGTAAAGTTACAAATTAAGAAATAAAAGAGGTTCTGATTTTTGCATTTAGCTCTTCAACCAAAGATCTAAGGAAACTCAATCACTCATTCTCCAATGAAACAGAGCAAGATTACAACACTTACTGCCCGTCAGGTAGCTCATAAGACGTCGTTGGAATGTTTGAATATGAACTGTCTGCAAGAAATAGAGTAGCAGCATATTACTTTCAAACTTCAAAACAAAATACTTCATATAGAACAGCACCAAAGAAAAAAACATATGAAAACATACAAGAATATAGTGTCACTGGAACTTGAAGCAATCTCAACTGCCATTATGAGCAAAGTATATACAATAAAAGGTCTAAGATTAGTGCCGAAAGATATCAGTGACATTTAGTTAGATGAGGGATATTACTTTTTCCCTTTTTCCTTCTTCTCAACTGCCATCGTGAGCAACAATCTATATATTATTAAAAGGAGAGGAAAAAACCATCTCCTTAAGCCAAGTGGCAACCTAGAAAAAAGCCACATAGCATAAGTAGTTATAATTAGTTATTGGTTATTATTTTTGAATTTAAATATCAATAAAATAAATATCTTATAATAAAAGGCGAAATTAAAAAAAATGTCCATTCAAATTGAAAAGTTGTTTCAAGTTGGAGTTTTTAATTTTATATATTGTTAAAAGGAGAGGAAAAAAACCCTTTCCTTAAGCCAAGTGGCATCTCCTTAAGCCAAGTGGCAACCTAGAAAAAAGCCACATAGCATAAGTAGTTATAATTAGTTATTGGTTATTATTTTTGAATTTAAATATCAATAAAATAAATATCTTATAATAAAAGGCGAAATTAAAAAAAATGTCCATTCAAATTGAAAAGTTGTTTCAAGTTGGAGTTTTTAATTTTATATATTGTTAAAAGGAGAGGAAAAAAACCCTTTCCTTAAGCCAAGTGGCAGCCTAGAAAAAAACCACATGGCATAAGTAGTTAATAATTAGTTATTGGTTATTGTTTTTAAATTTAAATATCTATAAAATAAAATATTGCATAATAAAATACGAAAATTAAAAAAATATTATCCATTGAAATTGGAAAGTAGTTTCAAGTTGGAGTTTTTAAATCCATATCCATATCCATATATTACTAAAGGAAGAGGAAAAATCCCTCTCCTTAAGCCAAGTGGCAGCCTAGAAAAAAGCCACATGGCATAAGTAGTTAATAATTAGTTATAGGTTATTGTTTTTTGAATTTAAATATCGATAATCTATCTATCCATATATTACTAAAGGAAGAGGAAAAATCCCTCTCCTTAAGCAAAGTGGCAGCCTAGAAAAAAGCCACATGGCATAAGTAGTTAATAATTAGTTATAGGTTATTGTTTTTTGAATTTAAATATCGATAATCTATCTATATATTACTAAAGGGAAAGGAAAAGTCCCTCTTCTTAAGCCAAGTGGCAGCCTAGAAAAAAGTCATATGGCATAAGTAGTTAATAATTAGTTATTAGTTTTTGTTTTTTGAATTTAAATATCGATAATAAAATAAAATATTTTATAATAAAAAACAAAAATTAAAAAAAAAATGTCCATTCAAATTGGAAAGTAGTTTCAAGTTAGAGTTTTTAAATATATTCAATATCTATATATTATTAAAAGGAGAGGAAAAAACTATCTCCTTAAGCCAAGTGGCAACCTAACAAAAAACCACATAGCATAAGTAGTTATAATTAGTTATTGGTTATTGTTTTTGAATTTAAATATCAATAAAATAATAAAATAAATATCTTATAATAAAAGACGAAATTAAAAAAAATGTCCATTCAAATTGAAAAGTTGTTTCAAGTTGGAGTTTTTAATTCTATATATTATTAAAAGGAGAGGAAAAAACCCTTTCCTCAAGCCAAGTGGCAGCCTAGAAAAAAACCAGATGGCATAAGCAGTTAATAACTAGTTATTGGTTATTGTTTTTGAATTTAAATATCTATAAAATAAAATATTGCATAATAAAATACGAAAATTAAAAAAATATTATCCATTGAAATTGGAAAGTAGTTTCAAGTTGGAGTTTTTAAATCCATATTCATATCCATATATTACTAAAGGAAGAGGAAAAATCCCTCTCCTTAAGCCAAGTGGCAGCCTAGAAAAAAGCCACATAGCATAAGTAGTTAATAATTAGTTATAGGTTATTGTATTTTGAATTTAAATATCGATAATCTATCTATATATTACTAAAGGGAAAGGAAAAGTCCCTCTTAAGCCAAGTGGCAGCCTAGAAAAAAGCCATATGGCATAAGTAGTTAATAATTAGTTATTAGTTTTTGTTTTTTGAATTTAAATATCGATAATAAAATAAAATATTTTATAATAAAAAACAAAATTAAAAAAAAAATTCCATTCAAATTGGAAAATAGTTTCAAATTAGAGTTTTTAAATATATTCAATATACTATCAAAAGAAGAGGAAAAAACCCTCTCCGTAAGTCAAGTGGCAGCCTAGAAAAAAGCCACATGGCATAAGTAGTTAATAATTAGTTATTGGTTATTGTCTTTGAATTTAAATATCTTAAAAATAATAAAATAAAATATTTTATAATAAAAACTAAAATAAAAAAGAAATTGTCCATCCAAATTCGAAAGTATTTTCAAGTAGGAGTTTTTGAATTATTTTAAAAGAAAAAACCAAAATTACAAAAAGTAAAAAAAATTAAATATTCTAAAAATAATAAGTTTATTTATTCAGATAATATTATTGAAAATAATAGAATAAAATAAAAAAATATGTATCTTCTATTATATTATTATAAAAAGAAAGTACAACAACAACAACAAACCCAGTTTGATCCCAACTGGTGGGGGTCTGGGGAGGGTAGTCTGTACAAAAATTTAAATTAAGAAATATGCTAATAAAAGTTTCTATTAACAATGCAATAATACTAAATATTGGATGATATAATAAAGAAAAATACAGAATAAAGTTATTCGATGCCTATATAATTCTCATTAATTTAATAAATATTTTATTCATTAAATTTCAGATAATATTATTGAGAACAATAGGATAAAAAAATTTAAAAAAAAAACTTCAAGAGTAATAAAATATATATATATCTTCTATTATATCATAAAAAGAAAGTAGTAGAAAAAATATTGAACAAGGTAATATTCTAATAAAAGATTCTAGTAACAATGCAATAATACTAAATATTTGATTATATAATAAAGAAAAATACATAACAAAAACCTTATTAAATTACTTACTCTCTTTAATTTAATAGAGATTTTATTCATTAAAATTCAGATAATATTATTAAGAACAATAGGATAAAATTTAAAATAAAAAATACTTCAAGAGTAGTAAAATATATATCTTCTATTACATTACAAAAAGAAAGAAAATTTTAATTATATTGACTGCGCATCGCGCGGGTACGATTACTAGTATATACTAAGAGGTCATTTGGTATGAGGTAAAAGAAGATATAGATAGTGCTGGTATAAAAATTTAATACCACCTTAATACTTTGTTTGGTTAGCAAACCTAGTATAAGTTATCCCGGGATTAAAATTAGTACCGGAATAACTTATACCTTGTAGAGGGTGGGATAATTAGTGCCGGGATAACTTATACCTTCTTCTTAGAAATTATGCAATTGTCATTTTTAATACAACATACCAAACAGTAGATAAAAAACAATACCAGGATAACTAAGCCCAGCATAACTTATACCAGCATAAGCCGTGTTCAAACCAAACGACCCCTCAAAGGTGTAAGACTATGGCCAAAATATATCAGTGACATTTTGTTGGATGAGGATAATTACTTTTGTTCCTTTTCCCTTCTTCTGTTTCCTTTTAGATAAGGGTACATTACAGCTGAGGGATTACAAAAGAAACAAAACTGTCATTTCTGTCAAGACATTGTAGAATGTTGGCAACATCTTCAGAGTTAATATCCTTTCAATTCCCTGTAAATTTCTCCTGCATAGGATGCTAGATGATTCATAGTTTTTCAGGGGCGGAGTTGGATGAGGGAAGAGGAAACAACATAGTACTTAATACCTATGCTAGATAAGGATCTAAGACAGAAGCTGCTTTCGTTCATTATAGTACCTTGACCCAATTAAAGTAACACAATTTCCTGTTTGAGAGTCAAAGAAGTTTTTTTTACCGATTGCATTTAAAAGTTTATGATAAGTTTAAATAGTATCTCAATCAAATTTCACAGGACAAAGTAATTGTTTCCAGAATTGATCCTCAAAAAGCAAAAGTGGGCATTCAATTGGGAGTGGAAGCAAGTTATTTGGTGAACTGCCTTCTCATATTTGGATACATTTGTATCTTCTAGGGAAAACATATAAAAGAGTCTATGAGTCGAAAGAGTATAAGAATCTAATAGCTAAGAGGAGAAACAAACCATCATATGGGGTATCTGGGGCTCGCGAGACGCATTCTTTTATGTCACTTGCAATCGCTCTCTGCAAAAACAGAACAAGGCTGAGCAGCTAAGAAAAATAACAACTGAAGAAAGAAAATGCTAATAATGATGAACCTGGCAATACAGTTTGTAACTCTCTGTTGTATCAGGGAAGTCAAGGTCTACTGTCTGTGAAACAAAGCATATATGTGATTAAGAAATTCAAAACATCACAAGAATAATGGTGAACGAATCTTAAAAGGATAGTAATGAAGAAACATAAACCAAGATACTTAATAATCACATTTAGGTGACGATTAAACAATCAGACTGGTTATAGCACTGAAACAAGGATGAGTTACCTGAAATTCTCCTGGACGGATCTCCTTCCGCTTGAATGAGTACCGAGGTTTTATCTAGAAGAATAATGAGAAAAAGGAAATAAAAAGTTTGTTTCAAGATAAGGCAGATCATTGTATGGAATCATGTCTTAAGGGGCGAACTGACAATAAATAACTAACCGTAATGCCTTTCTGTTCCAAACTTTTTATCAAGCAATCGGTAAGAATTTCTCCCCCAATAGGAGATGTAGCAACCGCCTGTTATCAAAATAAAGAAACATAACATATCAATTCAGCGAAACCAAAACAGAACTTTGAGAAGTTGGACAAGAATGCACAGGCCATGGGTTGAAGATTTAACATCCATAACCACTAATATTTTCCCATCCTCAAAGAAATAAAAGAAAGATTGTACAAGTGCGCCAGCAACTTAGACCCTGTCTCCCCATGCAACGAGGAGGGATGATGCAACTAAACATGAAATCGTTTTCCTCCTTCCCCCTCCCATAGACAAAATAAACATGTAAAATATTCATCTAGAGATGCCAGCCATCTTCAACATCTAAAGTACATGATCAATCCTGCATGGATTAATTAGCTTTTCCACCTTAGAATCCATATCCTGGACTTGATTTCTTCTTCACTCTGGCTTACAATTTAGAAAACAGCCAGGATTAGTCTATGAATGAATAGTCAGTTAACACATCTACTCGAGGGAAACATGCCAGCCAACCCAAAATGTAATTTTCTTAAAGAAATCCTAGCGAGCTACAACTTGAGGCCCTCAGTTATTACCAAGAGGGAAGAACGACAAGAAAATAGGCATTTGCTTCTTTTTTATTTTTCATTTTCATTTTTGAGAGTGAGAAGGGGAGGTAAGCAGATTCGGGAACAATTTCATTTGTTTCAGTGCAATTAAATAATTCCCAGAAGCATGCCAGAAGTACAAACATTACTGGAGATCTCTGTTTGTTAAGTAGAAGCTCTGCTAATGCTAGGAATTGAACTAAAAATTCCATAAAAAAGAAAAGGAAAATAGGTCATATTTTAAACTGGAAGTAGTATATTTTACAATAGATAGCTCAAGTAAATAGGTAAAAGTGATCATATGTTAAAACTCTTAATTAAGTGAAGTTATTACAGTCATCAGATTAAAAAAAAAAGGAAAACCACGTAGGCAGTTGCTCTTTGTTAGGGATACCTTTTGAAGAACATATCCATCATGAACAGGAGCAACAGTAGTCGATCCTCCACCACTGAACCAATTAGTTAAAGAACAGCTCTTTAAGCAATATCCAATGAGCAACAGAGAAAAGATGCAAGCAAAAACTGCTACATTCATAACAGTTAACAAGGTAGAGTAACAGAAAGAGCACGCATGCATTCATTCTCCTAAATAGAAACAGCTATAACTTGAAAAGGAAATAGTCAGCAGATCCGAGGACAAAGAAAAATGCAAACCACTCCTTCACCAACTTCAAAAAAAAAACAATCCAGAACTGGTAACTTGAGCTTCAATTTTGTATAGATGATTAGATGGCTTTTGATGCTTATCTGATTTAATGGATGAGCATTCCAGAGAACAACATCTTTGTATAGCTCTCTTTGCTAGGGATAATAGTTGTAGAGCTAAACAAATAGTGTGTGCCTTCTTTAACACCATAAAATCTTAGATAAGGTGGTGCACACATTTCAACAATAATAGTGAATTCAGCTTCTTAAGTATTGAAGAATTTCATTTGTGGTCCTGGTGTCTGACCAATAGCCATTTTAATTTCAACACTATTTTGGTATTTTCTACTCCCTAATACAACATTGAATGCGGAAAATTTAAATATCTAGGCTTAGTCAGCCAAGATATTCCATAGATAAAGATATCACATAGAATTAAATAAGGATGATTGAAATGGGAGAGTTCTACAGATGTACTATGTAGTAGTAGCGATTGAAAGAGAATAACAATACAGAATAGCATCCACCTAATCTAAGCGAAAGTTTTATATCATTTCTACAATTCTCCAATATCCTTAATATATTTATAAAGTAGATATCATATCTCCATATTCTCAAACATAATTCTTACAAGATTCTTAATAGTTAAGATGCTAACCTACTTGAAGAGCTCTAATTTTTCATCATTCGCTCATCATACAGCTATGAATCAAAACCAGACTGCTACTGTGTGCAAAAACTTAACAATTCAAGATGAATAGAAACTGAAATATGCCATTATGCACCAGAAATCAAGAAATCTTTCCAATTTTTTATATCCCACTAAAGGGAAAGGTACAGAAGCGCACAATGCAGATAATACGAATGCTATTTTTTTTTCTTAACCACAATGCAGATAATATGAATGCTATTATGGCTGGGAGGTTAAATATCTCAGCAAAAGAACTTCAATATGGGCAAGACAAGTCAAAGAAGCAATTCAAGGCCAATAGCCAGTTAGTACATAAGATCCTACCTGTCAACGACCAAAGAAGTTGCACGTCCTGATGCAAAAGATGTGAGAACCTAGCAGTAACAGTATCCTGAGATAATTAGCAACCAGAGTGGAATGATCTTGTAACATTAAGAAGATGCAGTATTTTTCTTTTTCTTTTTTTTTCTTTTTCTTAATCAGGTAAAAGTGGAAGTTTCATTACTAAACAGCACAAAGGTTCTGTTAAGATGCTACAAATTATAGGTTCAAGAATTAATAAAGGCACTTACAGCATTTTTGGCCAAAAACAATGCAGGAACTTGGTACTTTTCAAACATTATCTCTGCAGCCCTGTCAATTAAATAATCAGTTTCAGTCCACTGTAATTTTCATTTTGCATTCAGATGACTTGATAATGCAAGCACCAGACTGCCTTAAGAGGAAACATCTAAATGATAATGTTCCCTCAATAGTTAAGCTTCATTTTCAGCTTCGAACAATAACTTCTTTCCTTTAATCCAGTTCATGATGGACAATATCTTTCACAGTAAACTCTTCTCGTTCAGGGGAAGAAATCTTTCGAATAGAGTAATTTCACAAGGTATTACACATTAAACAAGGTAAGGCTTTTATGTTGGGACTCGGGATCCGTTCTGCGGAAAATGAGCAGTTCATCAGTAAACCAGTCACTAGTTGACAACCCTCACTTAAGAGACCACCATGATAGGAATTTCAGGCAACACTACGAGGACTACAATGACCTCATAGAAAAGGTCAGGGTGGAAGGACCTAGCTTTGATCAAAAACTTGACAAAAATTTGTTCTTTAACTGTGTAGAAAGCTCAGAGGACTATTTTGAAAGGTCAAAATGCTCAATCAAGGCCACAAGAATCACTATAGTCGAAATAGATTACAGATGAACTACTTGTAAAATATCTCTTTGAGGATTCTTCAACTCTTATTTCTCTCTCAGTTTTTTATCTCCTCTCTTTATTCTTCTCTCCTCCCCTTTTTCATATTTTTCCCTTCTCTTTCCCCCTATTCCCTTTCTGGTGCTACATCACCAGTATCAGCCGCTCAGGTTCTTATTCACCCATTGAATATCCATCACTTTCTAAGTAACTAATCTCTTTCTGTGTTTCGCAGTTCTTTCTCCCTTCACCCAATGGTAGCGGTGCCTTCTGGTAGAAATGCCGTATAGTCACAGACTGCTAAATTGTTCTTTCAGTTTTTAGTTGTGGACAAAATTAGTTTGTTTCATGGGATATATATTGTTTCTCATTAAATTATAATAAACTTTTGGTGCGTATGACTTTAATATGACAGGAAGCTGTTGGAGTGCTCATTGTTTGCCCTTTGAATTAGCAAAGACGTAGGGGCCTACAGGATTAAAAAATACATAACTTTTACTTAAGAGCATGCTTCGTCTTTGTACTTTCCTAGTCTTCCTAACAAAACTTTATCTCTGTAAAACAGAATTAACATAAGATGCAAAGATAGATAGGCCAGCAATTTTTTTGGAAAGGTTTAGAGTTTCATTAAATAAAATGGCCAGATTGGATTGCTCACTTTTCCCTCTGCTGCTGAGTGTTCGAACAAGGCTCTGCAAGTAACATTGGATGCTCCTTTGGATCGATCAGTAAGCATTCCCTGTAAGTGAATATAAGTAGGCAGGGAAAAAAGGTTCTTTCAACAGTTTAAGAGCAGCATCAACTTAACCAAATGACAAAGGACAGGAAAAAGCAAAAAAGATGACACAGGAAAAGCATATAAAGAAGACAGTTTTTACCTTTCTTCAGAATGAATCAAAAATACAACATCATCTTTATTTTTATTTTTATTTTTATTTTTTATAAATAAATACGACATCATCTTTATATAAAGCAGGCATTTTTCAGTGATTGAAGAAAGTGAAAAACATGCAGCCCCATCTACAAAAATACAGTACCAGTGGTCTCAGGTCTGTAGCACAAGCATGTTCCTTTTTGGGGGGTGAATCACTAATACAGCATCATTTACATTAATACCAAAGCTATGCTGCCCGGATACGGGTGCAAGTGTCTAACACAGGTATGGATCTAGAGGTCAGATTCGTCATCTCATAAATTCTAATATTCTGGATATGGATAGCTGTACGGATACGGATACTGGGATACAGCTAATAAATGTTTAAATATAATGTGTATAACAATTACTAGTTATTCAAAACATAGAAAATAACTCAACTTTTAGATAAGTTTTCACCAAAATCCATGTTTGTATAATTAAATTTAAGTTCTGTTGAATAATTATTTGTAAGTAATGTTAAATGATCCCAAGTTGGTCCAATTAATGTTGTTCTTACGGATCTTTTCCATAAATATACAATGAACAAAGTTTGTGACACAATTAAATCACAGTATTTTTGTAGAATATGTTTGTCCATGTATTTTTGTAAAGGCCTAGTCCACCAGTAATTGGCAAAGATACCCTCCGAGGGCATTTCGTCCTTTGAGTTCACTGGCAGCTTCACCAGAAAGTAACCCTAGTGTGTCACTCCTCTGTTTGAGTTGAATGGAGACTTCAAATATATCTCCAAATGTTATTTTCTATTTTCTTCCTCTTCTCCTTTGTGCTTCATCTCTGTCTTCCTGGTTCTCAATTTCAACTTTCCTTCATAAAAGTATCCACCGAACATTGACAGAACCCAGTACAAACCCTGTAACGTTTGTCCTGTCCTGTCCTGTCGACTCCGGATGGCAATTGAAGGATCCGAGCAACATAGTGTAAAAGAGGACAGTGCCAGTAATCCAAGTAGTAAAACAAAAAGAAGGGAAAAAAGTAATGCAGTCCAATCTTGAAAGCTAATGGTGGTCTGGGGGCCATTAGAAATAATTGCTTAAGAAAACCCTGCAGCAAACTCTATAATGTCCTAGATATTGTTAATTGCCTAAAACTATCATTTCAGCTCTTAGGAAAATTGTGAATATCAACTAACTAAATAAGATTAAAAAGAAATTATTCAGATTCTGTCTGTCTCGTATAATAATTCTAAAATATGTTTTCATAGCACTCGGTAATCAAAAGCATATGTGCCAGGGCAATAAGATCAGCAGTATATGACATTAAGGTGGGAAGATCCCTAAGTGATGGTCTCTAGGGTACTCCCAGACTAGGAGGGGAGGATGTGACATGCATAGAACGACCATGCAACAATAAGCAAATCGTATGCCACTACATACTATCCGCTATATATAAACAGTCACTTTACAGTCTGAAAGAAAATCCACAAACTATATGTTGCTGCAAATATCCCTGGCAACTGGGTAGACTTCCTTTTTTTTCATAAGATTTGGAGACTGAGAAATATAATACTGCTTACTCATGCAATTGTGTCATATCGCTTCAAGTTGAAAATCCCCACTTAGCTAAGTTGAAAACATTTAGGGTAACATTCTTGCCATTAATGTTACGTTGGAAATTGTTTCAACATATCAACGGAAGGAAGGGCCAATTACCTGAAAGCATGGTCCCATATGTTCTCTACAATATCCCAGTCCACAACCATCCCATCCTTGATGGGCGATAGCACCTGCCCAAGATAATCCAACACCTTAGATGTCAGAGATAAGGAAATGGCATCACAAGACGGTTCCATATAAACTTGCAAACTGACCTCCATGAGATCCCGGCGAAATCCCAAGGCTTGAGATCCAACATACAATCTCCGCTTACCCTTTGATTTAGGGTCAGGAGCAGATCCGGAATTCTCCTCCGGATTATCAGGATTATCAACTTCCATTTGATCAACTGATCCGACAACCTTTAAAAGATGATAAAATCAAGACCACTTTACACAGAAATAATGCAATGTAGGTGACTAGTTGAATGAGAATCTGAATATGAGCATAAATGAAGGGAAATAAATAATGATATAGACATCACAACCCAAGCGGGTTAGTTTGTGAGTCGCTAACCTGCTAATGATATTCATGAATTCAAAAGGACACCAACTATAATAAGGAAAAGATTTGAACTAATCTTGAAAAAACAAGAGATACTAGAGATATAGATAATTGATTATTTAAAAAAGAAGAATAACCGGAGATATATGGCTGATTATCTCAGCAGCTATTTTTTTTTATAACCGTGGTGTGCGAGCCAGCTTGCGAGCACCTCGACTAACTCCACATGATACCTGCCACCTCCCACCAGCAACAGATACCACGTAACTCTATCTACCAACAACAACAACAAACCCAGTATATTCTCATAAGTGGGGTCCGGGAAGGGTAGTGCATACGCTGACCTTACCCCTACCTAGTGAAGGTAGAGAGCCTGTTTCCAATAAACTTTGGGCTTAGAAAGAGGGAGAAGAAGAGGAAGAGGACGAGGGGAGAAGAAGAAGAAGAAAAAAAAAGGGAGGGAGGGGGGAGGGGGGGAATTAGTAGTACTAAACACTAACAATAGGAAATACGATAGCAAAATCGAATTAAATCACATGACGAAGTAACGTCTACTTAAGCATATGGAGGAACCAGAATGCTACTAAAGTAACTTATAAGAAAAGGAGAAACTTACAACTACGTACTACCCTAATCCTCGACCTCCATACCTTCCTAACAAGGGCCATGTCCTCAGTAAGCTGAAATCGCACCATATCATGTCTAATCACCTCTCCCCAATACTTCCTTGGCCTACCGCCTACCTCGACCAAGGCTTGAATGAATGGGAAGAAATCATCTAGTATCTTTTGCCTCCGCTGGGATTTGAACCTGAGACCTCATGGTGACCACTAGGCCACACCCTTGGGTGCTCTCAGCAGTTATCTTATGTATAAAGTTTCCTAGAGATTTTGAGCTGCTTCACTAGAAATCTTACTGTTCAAGACTAAGTAGGAAATCTCTTTTTTTTGTAATGGCAGTGTTCGAACCATCTTGCATGTAACACGACTAATCTACCGGTTACCTGCTACCTCTCACCATCAAAAATGTTGGGTAACACTATCCACCAAAGCGTAAACATATGGAAAGAATCACCCACCTCTTTTGCCTCTATTGTTATTTTAACCCCAGTCTCCCGTGGTTCATCCTAACTTTCATTAACTGCCATGCTACATCCTTGAGTACAATCAGGAACTTCTATCATAATACTATGATTTGAACACCATTCTTCATGGTTCATTCTAACTTCATTAATAGTCACGCTACATCCTTGAGTGCAATTACGGACTTCTATTATTGAACAAACATTCTCCAAAAGCGGGCACGAGCAATATAATAAGATAAGCCATTTATATTTTGTCTTCTTTTTAGTGAACGAGAAATCCATCTGGGGCCAACCCTAGTGACCAACTGCAGCCTTTGAAACTTGGGGATAATGGGCCCGCCCCTCTAACCTTCTGCACAACCGGGCTTTAGTTCGCATGGCGAAGAGCTCGAACCTGTGACTTAAGCCCCAAGTCCTTCAACCTTTTCCACTTGAACGAAGCCCTGGGGAATATATATTTTTTCTATTTTTTAAGGTTAAAAGTGGAAATGGTTGCATATATATGTGGATCAGCTTCATTTATACTTTCCAGTTCTGAGATGCGTAAGAGAAGTATTTCTTTTTCTTTTTTTCCAATAAGTAAGAGAAGTATTTCTCAGTATTCATCTACTGCACCACTAGTTTTCTTGACGAATTTTACCTCCAATTAACTGTGTGCTGAATGGCATCATTTCTTAATAATTAGATTGATAGAGAATTGACAATCTGTTCTCGGTTCCTTTGATATCTGGTTGTGCATGAGTTGCATAGAAGAAAGCCATTAGCAGGCTTTGGAATAAAGAAAGAAACCTTGACATGGGATGCATACAGCAAAACATAGAACACCGAGATCCATTTTTAATAAAAGAATAACAAGTCATTTATTGTAAATAGAACACACTGCTATATTGCTAGTAGCCACTTAGCTGGAAAATATGACAATAGCAGCATAAGTGGCCATAACATTCATATCAACCACATGCCGCAATTAAATAGCTAAAGATGGCAAATGGATTTCTCTCCTTTCAATGGATAGCCAAATTTTTCAAGTCAAGGAACTCAAACCTTCTATTGGTAGTTTGACTTTTAGCCCAAGGAAACACTTGACATAGATGAAGAGCAAGCATTTACAAATTACAAGTTTGCTTCCCTCATGACCCAAAAGAAACATAACGGATTGAGACGTGTAAGTCTTGTATGAAAGTCCCAAGCATAGAAGCTACTTAGATGTTAGAGCTACAAGACCTTGCTGGATAATCTATATCTGTGGTCTCATGGTAATAAAATAGAGTTGGCATTTAAATGGGGTAAAAGTTCCCATGTAAATCCATTACAGTTATCCCATTCCCAAATCATATTGAACAGCTATTCAACCTAAAAGAAGCCATAAGCTTGTTTGAGATAATTGTTCTTGAGGACCTGACAAGGAGCTTACAGCTACCGTAAGCATTTATTTCATAATAAATAATCCATCACATTACCAGCGTTGATGCACTCCAGAAAAAAAGGCATCACATGGGGTATGGGATTCTCCAGCCCTTGAGCCTAATAGTCCTCAAGTTTCACCACCATGTAGATGAGAAAACAATGTAAAGTTTCCTATTTTCTCAAATTATACCTGATAATTTTTATAAATGCTGATGGGAAAGTTGGTTGAATCTCCCAATTTCAGTCTTTTGGTGTTCTAGTTAATGAGTTTCATTTCTAAATATTCTAATTTCTTCAAGAAAAATCAAAACATTATTAAAAAGAGTTCATGATCTATATTAAAATCATTAATCCCCAAAATAACAATAAAAATTGAATGCCGGGCAAATAGTAGCGTGCTAAATCCATGTCAATCCATATTTACCACTACCCTATACTTTTACCTCAATTGCATCTTATATGCCATGAAAGCTCAAAGTTGCTGCCTATGACCAAAGTTCTAAACTTTAGAAGCTTCATCTTTAGCAGTCAAATCTGGTGTTCAGGCTTGCATTTCCACAAAATTCCATGGATTTAAATTATATATACTATCACTCTATCAGTGTAAAATTGTTTTTACATTATTTCCACAATTTCACCAGTTGTAACAAGCTATTTACTTTCTTTTCGAGGTTACCACCTCAAACCTGTAATTGTCTATTAAATAAACTGATAATGCATATAACCTTTCAAATGCTGATACACGTAACGATACAAAGCTACTATTTTGTAATTATGTTTTCAAGAAGTTCGAACTTTGGACCGAAAGAACGATTTGGAACATCTTACTGAAAGCTGAATTATTAATTTGCAACCTAAAAAGGACAAAAACTTTATAACTTACAGAAGGGAACACGGCTTTGGGAGCATCTTCACCAGCGTAACCAGCTTTGCAAGTATGGCTACCCAAATCTATCACAATTGCTGATACTTCATCTGTAGACCCAAAAAATAAAAATGCAAACAAAAAACGCGCTGAATTCTTGTGCTTATAATAAGAAAAATGTTAAAGCCGTATATAGAAGTATTTCTTTACACTCGAGAAAGGAAGTAACTGGTACTCACCACCGCCGTACATGATTCAGTGATTCGAATTTGGAGATTGATTGTGTTGCTGCTTCAGTGAAATTCTCTATACAAGTCGCGAGGGCTTTAGCTGGGTTTTGGGAAATCGGGTTGTGGGTCGGGTCAAATTGTTATTTGGCCCATACAAATGAAGAGCCCGTTTGGACATAAGATTTTCTCTCACTTTTTTTCGTAAAAATTTGTTTGGCCATAAAATTTCAAGTTTTCACTTGAAAATAAATTTTAAAAATTTTTGAACATTTGAAAAACTTCAAAAATCATTTTTCAAAATTTTCACTCAAATTATTTACAAAACTTCAAAACCAACCAAAATTATATTCATGTCCAAACACAACTCTAATTTTCAAATAATATTTTACTTGATAATAGTTTTCACTTTTTGTGAAAATTTTATAATTCTTATGTCCAAATGCCCATGAAAATTACTATTGTAGTTTGAGTTTACGACCCTTATGTGGGACCTACATTAAATAGAGATGGCCAAGTCATTTATGTAATTATTGTTTCAAATTTGCAAAGGAGGTTAAAAAAACAATAGTGTCAAGGCAATAATTAAATAGTTAAAAAGTTGTTGGTGAAAAATATTGCGGATTTTGTTCAAGAGGAATTTTTTCCTCCATCTAGGGTTGGTATATATCGGATAAAATCGATAGTCCGAACTAAAACGATGTTATAGGATTATAAATATCGAATTATAAGGTTAATGGTTCGATACTAGTTTATTGTTATTTGATTTTTGAGCTATCTGTTCGGATCTCGTTTTGTCTAATTTTATTGACGATTTTGACCAATAACCCAAAACTTTATCAAAACTCATTCTCTATTCTCTTAGTTCTCTTGGTCGTCGCTATTCACCTTTACATCTTATTCCTTAGAGTAAGTTCTGAACCTTTATGATTTTTTCATCTTCATTCTTGAGTTCAGTTTTAGTTTCAAACTTTAAAGAATGAATTGTTCAAAGTTTTAGCTTTTCTATTTATTTATTTTATTGCACTGATTCTTTAACATTTATGAGATTAGGGTTTTATCGTTTTCCTGTGAATTATGTTCATTAACTATCGAGATAGTTAGTAAGATTAGATTGTTGAATGTCTTATTAACTATTCCTACTAACTTATTTGTTGACTTTGAGATTTTTTTTTTTTTTTGAACCATCATCGTTTTATTGCTTATAAAGAGTGACAGAAAATTCCCATCTACCTTTTGAGTGGTTGGCATTCCACCCTCTGTTCTACTTTCAGGCAACTAAAATTTAAGAGGGGGTATTTTCCTATACATCGGGGGGGAAGGGGGGGGGGGGGGGGGGGATTTCAAACTAAATTTCTGCTGCTTTGAGTTGTCTAATTCTTAATGATGTCATCTCAAGCTTGTCAATCTTGAGTAGTCCTCTAACTATTCTTGGGAGCCTCTCGAATTCAGTAACTATTATATGTTGTTGGTGTTTGTGGCTTAAAGTTGCTAACTCGTCTGCAACTTTATTTGCTTCTCTATAGTAGTGGCATATCAAGGTACAGTTATCCTTCACGTATCTCCTCAACATCCTCAAAAATTCTCCATGGTGTCGTCGCTTGTTTCTTCACACAAGCTATTAGAAGTTTAGAATCTGCCTCTACGACCACATTATTTCTTCCCAATAGCATGTGACATTGTTGAATCCTAAAGAACATAGCTTGACTTTCAGCCCAATTGCTTGTTCCCTAGCACAAGAATATAAAGTAAGATAGTATCATATTATCCCGACTATCTCTTTATCACTACTCCAGAACCACATTTCCCACTTAGGCAGCTTCCATCTAAATTATGCTTAAACCATTGCTCAAGGGGCTTTTCCCACCGCACTATTTTGAAAGCTTTGTGGATCACAGTCGCGTCAACAATTGCTTGGAGATGTTCCACAGTTCGGTTCATTGGGATGTTTTAAGAATTTTGTTTCGCCATTTCAAAGAGGTTGTGAAGAGTAATTGTTTCCGATCTTCTCATTGTTGTTTGCATTTAGTTGTAATTTTTGTTTGCATTTAGTTGTATATTTTTTTGTGCATATTTAATATTTTGAAATCTTAGAAAACACCATAAAAATGTTCAATTCTTCGACTCATAGCATCATTAGATCTTAATTGCATTTAGGATTTAATTACTTTAATTACATGCATTATCAAATGAAAATCACAAAATACAATAGCATTTTTACATTGTTTAGATTTTGGTTTTAAATTAGTTCACATAGCTAAGCTAATTAATTAATGGAGGTTAATTTTTCCATTATAGTTTACCCATTATGATGGTTCAATTAGTGGCTAAAGATGAATTTTAAAAGAAGTTAGACAAGCTTGACTTTGGGGTTTTATTAGCTCGAATTGGGCTAGCATCTGAACCAGCACATTCCCCTGTCTGCCCGACCCGCCTAACCCAGCTCAAACGACGTCGTTTCCTACTCCCCATCCATTTAAACCTATCTCCCTAATCTTTCATTCATTCGACCCCTTCTCGTAAGAAAACAACCAACCTTAGTCGCCCCTAGTACTCTCATCCTCTCAGTAAGCCGCCCACCCTCACTCTTAAGGAACGGAACAAAGAAATTTAAAAATACACACACCCATTTTCCTTTCCCAACGCACTCCCACCGTCACACCACTTGCACTCATCTGTATACATCTAAAAAAATCCCAAAAACCATATCTGAAATTTTAAAAATAAAACTCTGAAGAACAAAGAAGAACAGTAGAATTTCCAGCTGTTTTTACTCAAGTTTTGTTGTTGTTTGTTGTTTGTTGTTCATCATTGTTGAGCTCTAACCAATGCAGTTATGGCCTTTATTTGGCTCACCTTCTTTGTTTGCCTTAGTAGAGAGGTACACACACGAAACTTCCTTGCACTATTTGTTTGTTTGCTAATGGTAATGGATCATGAATTCTCACCGAAAGACTATGTTTACTATTCATTGTTAATGCTTTGTTAAATCATAAATCTATCATGTTCAAATTAAATTAAGAGTCGGTGCAAGTTAAGGATATTCCTGCAATTTGTAATATGTTAAAGGTTGGTTGAAGTACTTTTGGCACAATCGCTAAAATTAGTTAAAAATGTGATGAAGTTTGGGACTGATCTTTCGTACTATATTTATGTTGGGTCCTCATGATGTATGTCTGATGAATCCGCAATAATAGTCGCATTGTTACAAAATACGAGTCGTATTTGGGAGAACAACCGAACTATGGATTGATAGTATTCACAAGTGTTGATTATGTAATATGTAAATGCTGAAGTTTAGTCATTCTAGATGATTGTATGTTTCGATTACATAGTGTGTAAATTGAATATTGAATTTGTTTGAATTTAGTTGTTAGCTTGAAATTATTGAATGCTTTGAATTTGGGCCTGATTATGGGCCTTAAATTAAATAGACCTGGAGCCCACTACTTTGGTCATTCAATGGTGCAAAGTCAAATGGACCTACTCGCACTTGCACAAGATCATATGGGATTGGACTCTTCAGTTAAGCCCATTCACATTTCATGTTAGTAGGCCAATAAGGTGTTAGTGTTATCGTATGTTTTGTTAGCTTTTTAATTAAGTCCACCACCAAATGACTATCTTTTTTTGCTGAAAGAGAACAATTCTCAAAAGTCATCCTTATGTAATCCCAAATTAATCTGATTTTCAGCGATTAGTAATTAATCAACAACTCCAACATAGCCTAATTAAATGTATATCTTGTCCGCAATAATATCAAAACTAGACAAATAAACAGCTCATGAAGAACGTAGTTTGCTTTAGGCACCTTATATCGTATTATCGTGATTATGTATACGTTAGCGTGACATAATTATGATTTTCCAAAAAAATCAAAGTACGCGTTCACGCAACTTTGGCCAAACAATCTTGATAATTAATAAAGCGTGATTAACAGTGTACACGTACACATGACATGATTTTGAGCACCCTAAATAAAACGGATTTACGCACATGTGATCCGTTTCAGATATAAATTCATAAAATGCCATAATTAAAATCGGTAAAAGGTAAAATGTACATAGGTTCTAAAATACATAATTAAACAACTAACTAAGCCATGTATGATTAAAAGTGACAGTGCTAAAACCACAGAATCCGGGAATGCCTCACACTTCTCCCAAGTCAAAAAAATTCCTTACCCGTCTTGGGACACCATAATAATTGTTCCAAGCGGAGACTCTAATTAAATAAATAATCTCATTTTGAATAATGTCACTTTAATTGGAAAAAATTTCTATTTTTTCGAAAAAAGAAGGCATGACAGCTCTGGCAACTCTGCTGGGGATAAGAACCTAGAACTTTTGGTTCAGGATTCAGAATTCGAGCTTCTAATGTGATCTATACTTGGCTTTCTTGATTGTTGATATTATTGTGTTTGTGGGCCTAATGTGCTAATTGCCGCTCATTTGACCGCTTTGATACTATTTGAATTGTTTAAACTGTCTTCTTACGCCTCCTCTTTGAGTCTTCTGAATTTATGGTGCACACGTACACGTGTCCCACTTTTTTGTTATAGGTCATACCATATAGAACGAGACTAGACCAGTAACTAGGCCGGGTAGACTTTCGTGCTCCCAGTACGTTGCCCCACTTCAGCTATAGTTGTCTACTCGGGTAAGCCATGTCTAGAACACATCCCTAGGATTGCAAACCTATAATAGCATAGCCTCATGTTGGATCCCTAATTGGAATGTTTGTTTGCATCACTTTCATTTGACTTTGGAGACTCAACATAGGGGTTGGATCCTTCTAGGACAGGTGCACCCAAAATAAAAGACCACCATGATGCATCATACGTGCTATTTGTGCATTTGTTTGTTTCCGCTTGCATGTTGATTGACTTCTATAATAAGGAAACAAAATCAAGAAAAATCAAGAGTGAGGTAGGAGAGAGAAATTTACCCGATTACGAAAAATCTCGGTATTTGAAAACTCCTTAAACTCTGCCAAATTTTTGAAAAATAAAAGAGAAAAAGAAAAGTCATTTCAAAATGTGCCAATATTTTCAAAAGCCATGTTTTTTCTATTGTGCCAAAACTGACCGAACTAGGCGGGTCTGATTCTCACTCGACGTGAGATACGTAGGCAAACTCATCGGTTCCGGGCCTAATTTTTTTTTAAATCCAAAAATACTTTCCTTTACTTTCTTTTGTAGAAAAGTCTTTCTTTGAGGCTCCCAATTTTCAATTTTTTTTTCTTAATTCCCTCTTTAGAATTACTTCCTTAGAAAATCCTTACAAAGAAAAAATTCCAAAAATATTTCCTTATTTTCGAAGTCTTTCATTCAAAAAAGGAAAAAGAAATTAAATCAAAATCCAAAATATTTTTTGTCTTCTTTAGAAGTCTTTCTTTTGAAATTCCAAAAAAAAAGTTCAAAATTCAAAATATTTTCCTTGTTATAAAAAATATATTGAATAAGTTAGAAAACGAGGTAGCTTATTTACCTTGTTCCCGGTATTCCTGAACTACGTAACGATCTGATTCATGCGGCATCATGATATGTTTGTAATCCTTATCGAATTCGATCACAACCATAAATAAATTGAGGGAAAAAACAAACAAAAAAAGAAAATAAAATCGAGTTGGAAAAAAAAGTGACAAAAATAACAGAGAAAAACAAAGAGTGAAAAACAACAAAAGAGAAAGAAAAAGAAATCAAGATATGAAAAAAATTAAAAGAAAAAAGATACACTGTGGAAAGGATTAGTAAAAGCCCGGATGAAACACACTACCATTAAAAACCATGATAGAAGCTTTTAACTATTTAGGTGCATTGCATCCCAACGTGCGATTTCCTATATGTTAAATATTTCAAAACTAACAAGGTTGTGTGTGCAAATTAGCCAGGTTTTGTTCAGGTGGTTGGTTTTGTTGGTAATCCGATTTCTCATCCTTACTTCACAAGATTCAAAGGCAGGGTTTCTATGGCCTTCGAAAATCATCTACCAATTATCGATCCTGAGTATAGCCGGAATTGGCTATTCCACAGCCAGAATCAACAGTTGCTGAAGAAAATAGGATGTTACGTCTCCGTATGTTGGAAATGTGGGATGTATGTTCTACATGTAGAGAATCGCCGAGTGCAATACATGGGTGTCCTAAGTTGATCCCCAGGTCAGGTGAGGCTACCAACGTACCTGTGCCCAACCTGTTCATCTCGTGCGGATACCCTCCAATGTCGTCTAACGATCCTGGCATGCCTTCTGTGGTTCACCCCCAGGCGCCAGATTCAAGGGAACTAGCAGTAATGTTCTCTATAGCACCAGTCTGCACCACAACATAACCAACTATACCCCGACCATATGTTGAGCCTCCAACGTTTACCTTTCAGGGCCCACATTTTCAACCAGAAATAACATATGTGACCCCATACTCATTTACTCAACCTTTGCAACGTGACTTCTTGTTTCGGCAAGAAAAGGTTGTCAGTATCCCGAGCGAGATGAAATGGCTAGGAAGAAGAAGAGCTTGGAACAAAGCTTGAAAAACATGCAAGGCTTAAGCGGACAAAAGAGTGTCTCATACTCCGACCTGTGTATGTTTCCCCATGTACACTTTCCAGCTGGCTTTAAGATGCCAAAATTTGAAAAGTACGATGGGCACGGAGACTTGATCGTTCACCTGAAAAGATACTCTAACCAGTTGAGGGGCGCTGGTGGAAAAAAGGAGTTGTTAATGGCCTATTTTGGAGAAAGTCTCACTGAAATTGCTTTCGAGTGGTACATCGATCAGGAAATTACTCATTGGAACGTATGGGACGATTTAGCCCGAGATTTTGTCCACCAGTTCCAGTATAATGTGGACATCGCTCCCGACAGAAACTCTTTGTCCAATTTGAAAAGGAAAATAGCAGAAAGCTTCTGTGAATATGCTGTCAAATGGCGCGAGCAAGCCTCTAATGGACGAAGCTGAAATGGTTACGACCTTCCTACATGCTCAAGAGGCGGACTACTTCCAAAATATGATGTCTGTTATGGGTAGACCGTTCGCTGAGGCTATCACAATTGGGGAGATGGTCGAAAATGGTTTGAACACGGGCCGAATCTTGAGTCAAGCTACTTTTAAGGCTGCATCACAAGCCGTCAAAATGGTTCAAGGGGTTTGATAAACAAAAACTGGAAAGAAGAGGGAGCCATGATGGCTTCGAGCTCGAAGCACAGGAAATTCAACAAATCATATATGCTTCCTATGGTCCCACAACACTATTATCCCCATCAATATGCTGCTTATGCCGTAGCATCGCCTCCCTATGTGGTGATGAACGTGCAACCTTACCTACACCCACAACATTATACACAAAACCGAGCTCCACATCCCATAATTGCTCGTCTCTACCAAGCTCCATATAATACCCAACCAAATGTTTCCCAATACAATCCTCGCCCAAGTGAGCCCATCAGAAGGAATCAGTTTACCCCTATTGGTGAATCATATTCGAGTTTGTTTCAAAATCTAATCAGGCTAGATCTGCTGCATCCAGTGGTCCCGAACCAGCCGAACCCCGAGTCCCCCTCGCACCGAGCTAATGCTAGATGTGAATACCACTCCGGAGCAGTGGGGCATGATACTGAAGATTGTTGGACTCTCTAAAGAGTAGCGGAGGACCTTATTGAGGCCAAGTCAATAGTTCTTAGGGAAGAAAAGGCCCTTAATATGATGAACGATTGGTTTCCTGCTCACACCAATAGGCTAGTAGTTGTAATGATGTGTGATGATGGGGAATTTGATCTGGAACTGAATGCCATTGTAGTCATTGCTGAGATAGAAGAAAAGTCAAAAAACGATCGCCAAACCTGAAATTTCCCTGTCAGATGGGAGTCTTGGTAGCCGGTCTTGCTATCCTTTATGCGTCCGGATTATTTTAGGGTGTAATTCGGATATTTTACTTTATTGTCTTACTTTATGATGTGAACCCTTCTATCTTTAAAAAAAACAAATCAAATGAAATTAATATTTCATTGTCCAGGAATGTCTCTTTTCTTAATCTTATCACTTTTCTTATTCTCTTTTATGTTTTGTCAATGTAGATTTTAATGACATGAAATGCTTGCGGACTTCATGCCCAGATCCTAAAACGTTGTCAGACCCCGAAATATTGAATCACAAATCAGAATGCGATGAAGATAAGTTCAAGGAATTAAGACAAAGAATCAGAACAACTAGAGGTAAATAGCTCCAGAATGGAAAGGTCCATACATTGCAATGAGAGTATTCCCAAAAGAGAGTGGTGTACCTGGGAAACATCGAAGGAAAATGTCCCTGAAACAACTGTCAACGCTGGTGCAATCAAAAGGTACTATGTTGAATCCTCTATATAGCATTAATGTTTTCCGGTTGGGATGAAGAAGACCTTCATTCTCGGTATCCAAGCACCATTAACCCTCTTACCAACCCTTTGAACTGGTTACCTTTCTCTGATTACTCTCTTTGGAACCTGGAAGTGTTATTGAAAAAGAAAATAAAAGAGACAACAAACAAAAAGACAAAAGGAAAATGAATTGAAAAATGAAAAGAAAAAGAAACAAAAGAAAAGAAAATCAAAAACAAAATTCCTTGAACTACGTTCGACTTGATTCCAAAAAGATACATAGGCACCCTCGCTATGGGTTCAGTCACACCAAAACAAAAATTCACATTCCCCCAAAAGTTGAAACTTAGGCAGAAGTTACAATGGTTCAACGACAGTTTCGTCTGAGAGGTTCCAAAGTTGTAATTCAATCCAAATCTTTTTTACCCATATCCTTTTCAAGTACTTCCGACCAATCAACGAGATTGTTCAAGAATTGGATGATACAGTCACTTGGATCTGGTACAACATAATAAGAGAATCAAAATGAGAGAGTCTTATTAGTGAAAACCCTCATGGGAACCGTAAGGCGATGGTAAGTAGAAAAATAAAAAATGAATGTCTTGTTAGTAAAAACTCGCAAAGAGCACTATAAGGCGATGGTGAGAAGAGAAATGAAAGAGGCCAGCTGGTGAAAACCCACAAAGGGCACTACTGATCGAAAAGATGATCTTCACAGCCATTGGCATCCTCACAATCGTGGACAAGGTTTATCGGTTTCGAGGCAAAAGTTGTGATGAATTGCTGAGAGTTGGACGGTTCACACAGATCAGGCATCCAATATAAAAGGCATGTCATGTTCATTGAAGTTCGCATGTACTCTAGATAAATTCTTCTTTCCTTTCCCCGAAAGGATACCTCTTGTCTAAAGTCATTCTCTATTCCATTATGTGTTTTTCTTTGAATCCCTTTCGGTCTAACTTTGTTAAAAAATAACTAAGGCAACAAAGGGATAACAAAACTGATTTACAGGGCTTTTGTTTGATACAACCTAATATTCAAGAGTCACCCAACCTCGGAAGGGGCATCAAGTCAATCCCGATTGGCTGTGGTGGATGATGTTTTGAAATCAAAAAATTCTCGAAAGAAGGAAATCTAATTGGGGTGCCTACAAGTGCAAAATGAAATTAAAAAGGTTTAGTCCTACGTGGCAAACCATCTTGGTAAGTTTTGAAGAGCAAAAGGTTCCCTAATGTTCTAAAGTTAAAATTGGAAGAAAAAATGTCAAATGCCTACATAATCAAAACAAAGTTGAAAAGGTTAGGTCCCACACGACCAACCGTTATGGTAGAGTTTGGAAAAGCCAAAGATTCTCCGGGGCCAGAAGTATAATCGATATTCAGGAAATAACCGAATGCAAGCGAAATTATCATCAAAGAAGCCGACCAAGATCAAGTGACTGAAACACTCAAAGCTGCAATACCAACCACCATTTCAAACTCACAATTGTTCTTTGTTTGAATAAAAAAACACGAAACATGTGCAACCAAAAAGAAACTGCGTGGGGTCTAGAAACAGCTCAGCAGCAACAACTCCAAAAAGGAAAGTCTTCTCCAAATTCGTTACCGCAGTTTACTCATTCTCTTAATAAAAAGAATAGAAAAAAGTTCAAAATCATGGTAGAATAGGTTCTCCAATCCCTAGTTGCGTTTTCCAACATAGGTTCTACAATCCATGGTTGATTTTATCTTAGATATAGGGTCTCCACTCCCTAGTCTCTTTTATTTTAGATATAGGGTCTCCACTCCCTAGTCTCATTATCCGACATAGGGTCTCCACTCCCTAGTTGATGTTATTTTGGACATTGGATCTCCACTCCCTAGTCTCCTATTCCAACATGGGGTTTTCACTCCCTAGTTGATACGTCTAGTGCAGGAATTGCTATCAAAGGGACGGGAGAGTCTCAGTCCGTGTTCAACGCTTGCTTGAATAGCTCAAAAGGAAGCAACTGGAGCGTATAGATTGGCTTTGAATAAGAGTTGGGTGATTTATTTCCTATAATGCCAACGATGGATGATATTATGGATTAATTGCCTGCCGGGAGTGTGTTACTTTTCAAAGCTTACCTTGTATTATAAGGAAATAGGGAAGGGCTTTTTTTTATAAAGAGAGAGTGAGGGGGGTTTTCTGGGGCTTTGAAGCAGGGCCACTTATATTGCAAAACTTTCAGAGATGTGATAACTAGGGATTTTTACCTATTATTTACTCTCGTTTTCTTAGGTTTTAAGGCAAAAATTGCACTAAGGTTCTCCCGAAAACTAATGCAAGTTGCTTAAATTGCAGGATTCGAGTTAAATTGAAGAGAATAGCTAAAGATAACTCAAACAGGAGCTAAACTTGCACAACCCAGGAACCCAGCAAAAGCATTGGGAGCGCTATTATTTCACTGCAGCGGAAGTCACTCCGCTGTAGCGGAATTCTGTTCGCTTCCACGGACCAAACTTCAGAGAGTTGTGTTTTGGGACCCTTTTGAACTGCTGGCCACGCTAATATTCTGCTGCAACGCTTTCCTGACCGTTGCAACGTTCAACAATCCGCTGGGAGCAGAATTCAAACTTTAGAGAGTTGCTAACATGGGTCCTTCACAATAGCACGGTCAACGATGAAATTCCGCTACCGCGCTTTCATACTACGCTGGGGCGTTCAAAATTTTGCTGGGAGCGGTAAAGAAGTTCAGAGAGGTGCCATATTCCAGAACGTGGTCAACGTTTCTTATTTCGCGGAAGTCATTTAGTTGCAGCGCATAGAATTCCGCTGACAACGGAATCTCCGTAGAGGCAATTTTGTCCAGTATTTTCAGCTTTGTATAAATACTACTTTTTCTCATTTTTAGGTCATTGGACATTTTAGATAGCTCGTGAATAGTGCACTTTTACCGTTTTGAGTAATTTTAGCGTAGATTCTATCATTATTCTTAGATTTTATCTTTGTAATCAACATCTATGGGTTTAATTTCATCGTCTATCTTAATTTCTTCCATGAAAATGAGTAGCTAGACCCTTAAGCTAGGGTTGTGACCCAACCCTAGTGTGGGTAACTAATGGGTCTTCTATTTTAGGATGAATTTGTGATTTGGTGTGTGATTTTTAGTCTATTTCATGCTTAATTCTCTGAATTAGTGGTTGCAAACACTGATTCATGCCTTTTTGACTAGGGTTATTCTTGAGAGAGATGACCCAAGTCTAGGTAAAATAGGCTAACAGGAAATTGGGGTGAACTCAAGATATTGATAGCCCCAATTAAAGGGTAGAGACTAGAGATAGTGATACCCGACTTGAGTTATTTCATTTTCTTTGTTAAAACACCCAATAGGGCTTGAGAAACCTAATTCGGACAAAGTCATCCAAACTACCGAGAGATATTGGGTGAGTAATTTAGTATGAGGTTATGTCATGTGCCCATAATTCACAAGTCTATTTTAGATTTTAGACCCCATTAGATACTCACCTAGGAGTAACTCGCATCCCTAGTACTTTTAAACACTTGATAAAAATCCCACAAAAACATTGTAGCTAGTTCAACAATAGTAATCTTTTGAATTAAACTTAGTATAGATACAAACCATCCATGTTTAGAAGAGCAATTAAGAACAAGAAACACTACTAAATCGAATAGAAACTCGACTCCAATTGTACAACTCCCTGTGGATATCGATCCTGATCCTATCGGGAAAAAGCTGCATCGACCTTGCCTTGCCATTTAATCGTGGTATATGTGGTCTTAGATCAAGACGGGATGGAAAGTCTTTCATGAGAATAAATGGTTGGCTGTTACAGATAAAACTGCTTATCACGATTTTACTTTACTGTCACGACTCAATTTCCCCTCCGTTGGGTATCGTGATGGTACCTAGTAATAAGGACTAGGTAAGCCTAACATTTACGGAAAAATACAACAACAATAATTTAACCTTCTAATAATTTCTGAGATGAATTCATTATACAATAAACATATTCCCAAAACCTGGTAGTACAAGTCTTAAGTTCTACAGAATTTTACTATAACTTCTAAATACAACTGTTCAAAAATAAATAAAACAGTGTATGAACGAAATAGGACGGTGACTCCGAATCCGCGAACGTTGTAGCAGGTTTTACCTTAAGTCTCCACAACAGCAATCCCCGCTGCTAGCTAACGATCAACCAGCTACACAATACCTGGAATCTGCACAAAAATGCGTATGAGTGTAGTATGAGCACACCGCATCGGTGCCTAGTAAGTATCAAGACTAACCTTGGTGAAGTAGTGATAACGACTAGTCAAGACACCCACTGGTCTAATGAACTGAACAAGTATAAATATAGGAACAACGGAATAATATATCCACATAAAGACTACGCAATATAGCTAACAATACAGTAAATTCAATAAGGAAGGAAACAACAAGTATCGGCGGAAAATTATGAAATAACACAAAAGAGTGAATGGAACACAAACTAAATCCAGAATCACATATACAACAAGTACAAGTAATAACTCAGCAATTACAACTGCTTTTACATCAAGTTTTAGTCAACTCCACGAGGTACTGAACCTCTGTCAAATCACAACTCACGGGTCCCAATATCCGAACCCTAACATTTTGCACCTTGTGCCCTCATTTCAGCTAATAATTGCATGGATGACTCACATGCCAATTAGAGTCATTCACACATAAAAGTCAAATACAACAAGGGTATCTATACTAAACAATAACAAGAAAGCTCCTTAATCCGATAAGAGTGATTACCTATGTGTATGCTTGTGTAGGTGTCCTAACATAGTTCAAACCAGCTAGTAAGCATAAGAAAAGGAAATGACAACACGTAAAAATATTTTCTCATAACTTTCACAAAAATAAACTCACACATTTAAGTGTACCATTACACAACATCAACAACAATGCCCTCAGGCCAACACAAGCCATCACAAAAAAGTCCCTGACACAACCCACCTTGTCTCACCATATGTGCAATAGTAAAGTATATGCCTGCCTTGTCTCGCCACACGCGCATAATCATGTTCCCACTTTGTCTCGCCACATGCGCAACCCACATATACATATCCCGCCTTGTCACACTGCATGTGCAATATAAATAGTAATCACGGCACATCAGAAACCTCGTGCAAATCCCCATATTAACAACCGCACGGCAGAAACCTCATGCATCACAATAATCACAACCACATTGAAGAAACCTCGTGCATCACCACAACAAGTACAACAACAACAATGATAATAATACAAAATACAGTAAATAAATTAACTCAAGAACCTTCGATCACAAGAAAAAAGTAAACTAGTTAATAGGGAATAAACCCAATAAGGAAAAACTAGGCATGATAGGAACAACTCAACAAGGAAGAAAGTAACATGTAACAATAGTTCCACGTTGTACGGTCCAACAACAAGAACCTAACACGAGTCCAATAATTTCAATTAAGGGTAAGTCCACTAAGGCATAGAACCTCTAAGATTATTCTAAGGTTGGACAAATTACAGGAAGGGTACAACCAATTAAACTAAAGGTAGGCAATGCGAAGATCACTATAACTCCAAATAAGGGAGAACATTTACAAAACAGGAATAACTACATCTTCAAATAGGGATAATCAGTTAGGGAGAAGGCAACATGGCAATGGAAAAGACAATAGTCTCAATTAAGGCACATATGAACCAAATATCAATAAGAATGAATCATGAAGCAAATAATTCTGATTAAGACGATAAAGGTGAGTCTAGTAATTTAAGGAACGTAATCATACAAGAACAACTACATATTCAATGAATACAAGAGCCTGGGAAAACCTAAAAGGCCAATTTCCACAACATAAATCCGTGTACGTACTCGTCACCTCACGTACACGGACTACAATCAACATAGAAGACTCAAATCCTAAGGGGTAGTTCCCCCACACAAGGTTAGGCAAGATACTTACCTCGAAGAAGACAAACCGATACTCTAAAATGAACTTCTCAGGTGAAATGACCTCCGAATGGCTCAAATCTAACCGAAATAATTTCAAAGCACAAATAAAACTTATAAGAAACTATTCTGGATCATAAAGTCTCAATCTTTATAAGAATCTAAAATCGACCCAAAGCTCGACCCCTGAGCCCGCACTTAGAAACCCGACAAATTTCACAAAACCTGAACACCCATTCCGCTACGAGTTCAACCATACTAAAATTATCAAATTCCGATAATAACTCGACCTCCAAATCTTAAATTTTCGTTTTTGGAAGATTTTGCAATTATCTTGATTTTTCTTCCATAAATTCACGGATTCATAATGTAAATGAGTATGGAATCATGAAATATAATCAATATAGGATAAGGAACATTTACCCCAATGTTTTCCCGTGAAAATCGCCCAAGAACCGTGCTCTAAAAATACAAAATGAAATGAAGGAAATGACCATTTTTGGTCCTTAAGTTTCTGCCCATCCGTCACTAAAAGTCCATTTTCTGTCATTAAAAGTCCATTTTCCGTCACTAAAAGTTCACACCAGAACTTTCTTACACCAACCTTCATTCAATCGATCATAACTTTATGAAAAATGTCCAAATGATGAATGGTTTAACTTTCTGGAAACTAGAATTAAAGGGATACAACTTTCATGTTTTGATAATTTTTCGATTCCTTGTGGATTGCGGGATATAAGCTTTTATAGTCGGCTCCATGCATCAGAAATTTCTGGCGAACTACTTTACCCACCTTCATTCAATCCATCGTATTTTTATGTAAGAATGTCTAAATGATGAATGGTTTAGCTCTCTGGAAACTAGAATCAAAGGGCTACAACTTTCATATTTTAAAAATTTTTAGATTCATTATAGATTGCGATATATAAGCTTCTAAAGTTGGCTCCATGCACCAGAAATTTCTGGTGAACAGCTCTGCAATAGAAATTTCCAGCAACCCTCTTTGTCCGAAATCCATTCCGTTTTCCTTCTGAAATTCACCCGGGGTCCTCGAGACCTTAACCAATTATATCAACGTGTCCCAAAATACAATACGACCTTAGTCGAGGCTTCAAACCACGTCAAACAACGCCAAAATTATGAATCGCGCATCGAATCGAATTATGAGTTTTCAAATCTTCCAACTTCTATATTTTGCGCAGAAATGTATCAAACCAAACCGGAATGACTTCAAATTTTGCACACGATTCATAAATGACATAATAGAGCTGTTTCAATTTTTTGAATCGAATTCCGACCCTGATATCAAAAAGTCAACTCTCAGTCAAACTTTCCAAAAATCTTCTATTTTTCAACCTTCGCCAAAATATGCCGAGTTGTCCTATGGACTTCCAAATCCAAAATCGAACATGCGCTTAAGTCCAAAATCACCATACGAAGCTGTTGAGATCACCCAAAACCCATTCCGTAGCCATTTACATAAAAATCAAATTCCCACCGCTTAAGCTTCTAAAGCTAGAGTCCTTCTTCCAATTCGACTCCAAATCATCCGGTAACTAAATTCAACCACACATGTAAGTCGATACACATAATATGAAGCTGTACAAGACCTTATGTCACCGACGGAACTCAAATTCTCAAAACGACCAGCCGAGTCATTATATTTATATATAGAGTCTCCACTCCTTAGTCTTTTTTTCAACATAGGGTCTCAACTCCCTAGTTGGTTTTATTTTATACATAGGGTCTCCACTCCCTAGTCTCTTTTCCAATATAGGGTCTCCACTCCCTAGTTGATTTTATTTTAGACATAGGGTCTCAACTCCCTATCTTCTTTTCCAACAAAGGGTCTTCACCCCTAGTTGATGTTATTTTAGACATAAGGTCTCCACTACCTAGTATCATTTTCCTACATAGGATCTCCACTCTTTATTTGATTTTATTTTAGACACAGGGTCTCCACTCCCAAGTCTATTTTCCAACGTAGGGTCTCCACTCCATAGTTGATATTATTTTAGACATAGAGTCTCCACTCCCTTGCCTCTTTTCCAACATAGGGTCTCCACTCCCTAATTGATTTTATATTAGACATAGGGTCTCCACTCCCAGTCTTATTTTACAACATAGGGTCTCCATTCCCTAGTTTATTTTATTTTAGACATAGGGTCTCTGTTACCTAGTCTCTTTTCCAACATAGGGTCTCAATTCCCTAACTGATTTTATTTTAGACATTGGGTCTCCACTCCCTAGTCTTCTTTTCCAACATAGGGTCTCCACTCCTTAGTTGAAGTTATTTTAGACATATGGTCTCCATTCCCTAGCCTCTTTTCCAACATAAGGTCTTCACTCCATAGTTGAAGTTATTTTATACATAGGGTCTCCACTCCCTAGTATATTTATTTTAGACATATGGTCTCCAGTCCCAAGTGTTGTTTTCCAACATAGGGTCTCAATTCCCTAGTTGATGTTATTTTAGACATAGGTGTTTAACCAAAGAATCAGATTCTTAGCCAAAACTTGTTTTAATAAGTACTCGGACTTCTAATAATCAAGAGAATTAACAAAAACAATAATGTAAATAAGAATTTCACAAAAGGAAAATATTAAGCACAAGAATGTAAAGTATATTTCTGCAATGATTGGAACGTGTCCATATAAGTGGGATCTTATTCCCTTTTATAGGAAATTTCTTAATATAACGTCTACTCCTCTTTACGATTAAGCATTAATGAGTATTTATATCATTAATGAAACGTTACAATAGGTAATCATAACTGTTGCGTGAAGATTCTATAACGTTTGAACTCATTGATTGAAGATCTATGAATCTGCCCTCTTTTCAGCCCTGGTTCATTTTGACCATGTCTCTTCAACTCCTTGAATAGACTCGAGCAACCGTTTCTAATCGTCTCGTAGGTGTTTAGCTCGTACCTTCTTAACTCATATCTTTTTCTAAGCTTTTCCTCCAGCTGTTACTCTTCTATTGATCCGCGTGGCTTGCCATGTTATCCACTTAATTAATTCCACGTGTAATAGTTATTTTTACCAATACAGATAGTCCTCACACTTACCATTTATTTATCAATTAAATATTTGGTAAGTGGACACTTATTTATGGCGGGAATTTTTTGCCGCCGTTTCACTCATGCCATTGAACTTGCTTCTGAACTTATACGTCGCTTGTCACTTCTACGTCGCTTGTCACTTCTACGTCGCTTGTCACTTCTACGTCGCTTGTCACTTCCATTTAATGCATGTGCCACGTGGTAATCCCGAATTGGTTCTGCAACTCCTCAACGTATTTTAGGGCTTTTTCAGTTGCATCAGTCATGAAGTGACAGTTTTCATAATTGCATTCACATCATTGTTTGCCATTTTTGACGGTTGCCTTTGTATATAAATACCCCTTTGCCTTTGCTTCTACGAAAAAACTTCTATGTTTCTTTCATAACTTGCAAGTTCCTCTCTCATTCAAATATGTTCTCTTCAAACCAAGACCCCAAAAAAGTCATAATAGTAGATGAACTATCTTCTTCTTCTATTCTTTTTTGGAGTAGGAAAGGTGGTAGACTTAGGAGTTTAGAGTCAACACCTACTAGAGGATCTCCCTCTCAATGTAATATCACTCCCCCGCCAACTTCTAGGGCTAACGTTACTCCATCATCTTCTTCTAGGGCTAGAGCTTCAACTTCTCATATATCTTCTTCTTGGAGTAGAGAATCCAACGACCCGCTTCGTGAACCAACGGTAGATGAAATCATACCCGCTAAACTTTCCTTTGTCAGCGATAGTGAGGCCATAAAAACCAGGTTACTTCCATGACATCTCATGATCGCGCTGATCTTTACCCTATTCAAATCACTGAGGGTTTAATTTCTCTTGTGCGCAGAGATTGTTGTTGGAAATTTGATTTCCCAGTCTTGGTCCGCAATGAAATCAAAGGATAACTTATTACAAAGATGGTTTTTCTTTCGTATATACATATCCCTTTACTTTAGGTTTCAAGCCTCCAATGGACCCAGTCATTATAGAGTTTTGTCGCCTTTTTAACGTGTGTTTGGGAAAAATCAGTCCTATTATTTGGAGGGCAGTAGCATGCCTTAGGTATTTAGCTACTTTGGCTTCACTTCCTTTTACCTTTTATCACTTGATCCATATTTACTCTCCCAAATTATTCCGTTAGGGAGTTTTTACTCTTGTGGTGAGGAGTAAGAGATCTTAGTCATTCCTGATGATGACAAAGGCCGAGGATGGTATGCTAGGTTTGTTGCTGCCCCTACTAATGGATTAGTAGGTGAAGAAAATATGACATTCCCAGAGAAGTGGAACTTTGCACGTAAGTTGTCTACTTACTTCTTTCATTCTCTTGATGAATGTTCAGTCTCATAATTGTTTTTAGTTTTTTCAGCAACCATGGGAACTGTCGAGGAGATTCCCAGTTTTCGTGGTTGGGTAGAAAAATTGTTGTCGATTTCTCCAATGGAAGAAAGGTCCTGCAAGGTTTGGTTGGAAAATAAAGACTCATGGTAAATTTTCTTCTCTACTTTTTTCTTTTTACTCTTTTTCGAACTTCACTGACCCTTTTTTCTCATTAGGGTTTCCTGTTTGTGGTATCACTGCTGCTTCGAGGCTCTCCTTGTCTAAGGCTCAAGAAATCATTTTAGGCTCTTCATCATCAAAAAGGAAGGTGGATAGGACCCAGTCTGTATACATGGAAGCTAACAGTGAGATAATACTTGCGATTCATGTTTAATTTCTCAGGAAATGGCTTCTTCTCTGCTGGGATTAGGTCGGAAGTCCTCACTCGAATGAACCGGTCCATCTAGCCTCGGTCTTTATCCTAATCTATGCTCGAGAACAGCACCTTGGTATCTCGACGCTGGAGTTTTATTAACCCGCCTCGATAGAGACAGGGTCTATACGATCTAATGAGGTGGTCGAGCGGTGAAAGAGAGCCCCTCAACTTTGCTCACAAAAAATCGGAGCAGAATAACAATTCGCCAAAAGGAAGGGTGGATCTGACCTAGGGTAATTTGGTATTTAGGGCAAAAATCGATGATGACAGGATCGAGGGGGCCCAATGTGAAAGGGTAAGTGTAAACACTTAGAAACCCTTTCACATTGGTAGTGATGTCTTCTTCGGAGGGTGGGATCACCACCTCTTTGCCTTCCCAGTTGGAGTTTTTCTTTACCTGCTTAAGGGAGCCCTCATTTATCGAGCATATGTACCTCGACATTGGCTTGCATCGACTAGGGACCGATGAAGTTTTCTCGATCTTAAAGTAGGAAGTAAGGACGCCCCCCGGGAACACACTCCTCAGGGAGCGGCTTCACTGGTGTTTTGTCGCCGGCCGGCCGCAACGAGGAAGCACTCTCCTTTTGAGGATTTTTTTTTGACGTTTTTTCCATTTTGGTGTGAGTTTGAAGAGGGAAGAAGATAATAGAACTTGGTGTTTGAGAGGACATTAACAACAAAACCTGAAGATTTTGCAGAAAGAAAGAGCTTAAGAGATGTAAAAGCTTGGGAGATTAGAAGAAAGTGAAAGTAAAGTTTGAATCTATGAGAAGAGGGCCTATTTATGGGATTCACCGTGATGGTTCAAAGGACTAGTGGTCGACCACCAACTTGGGGAACCGTACCGACGGGATGTTTCAGTCACTTCCGTCGCTTACGTCATAAGGATGATGTCATGACAGGTTGAGGTAAAAAATCGAAGGCTCAATTCGTTTCTTGCATTACACTCCAAAAAATGAGGGGACTATCTATATATGGTTAAAACTGTCCCCACCCGATTTTACTATTTGACTGAGACATGAAGGTTGCATCGAAGATCGGCTTCGTAATGGATCAGACCAAAGCACGAGGACAAGGTACCAAGTTCAGAATCAAGGTACCTGTCGAGATCGAGGCTAGTAGCGAGCAAGCAAGATCAAAACTAGTACAATAACAGAAAGGCGAGATATCTGTGACTGGTTGAAGATCGTGACATAAATCCCCGAACGGTTAATTAGCTAATCACATGATTTTCTTCTGTAATTAGAGTTATACCATAAGTAAAATTCCTCTACTATATAAATAGGAGTTCAATTCATTTGTAGAAGACAATGTTGACAAATATCAACGCAATATAATTCTATTTCTCATTTATATTCTTGTTCATCAGCTTGTTATATTTCTAACTGTTCTTACATCAATCAGTTTGAGGGTATTCCAACTCAAGGGTTGAGTTCCGTTCAAGCACTGGGTTGCTTTACTTTATTGTTACTTTCTAGTATTAATCTTCATATTCATCAATTGATATTAAGTGAAATCACGTGTCCTTAAAACCACATTATAAGTAATGGTTATCCAATTTTAAAGGTAAACACTAGGTTCCCCGTTATTAAATAATTTAATTCGACTATAAAATCATTTTTTTATAAGTAAAGTTTTTATTACCAATTGAACTTCATGTACATAAGCAATATCAGACTATAAAATATTTTATCTCAATCATCTCAGATCATGAAGCAACTACTACAATGAGATAATGGTGTTTGACTAAAAATTCATATTTTTGCATATAATTTGACTTGTATTATACCTCAATTTTGTTCATTTTTATGTGAATACTTGCGACTCGAGCTTAATAATGTTATTTATATATGTAGGAGTCAATTGGAAGTGATTTGGAGAGTTTGCATGCAAAGTGAAGTAAAAACATAAGAATCAAGAGAAAGTATAAGTTTGGTGTCTAGGTCCCGGACAACCAAGCGAGGTTCACTTTTCCAGACCGGGATCAGAGCAGAAAATATCAGCTTCTCCCATATGAATTAGGAGAATCCCAATTCTCCCCAACAAACCCAAGCCACTATAAATACATAGAAAAAGATATGCTTTTAAGGGTGGAGAACATACTTTACCAGGGGAGAACATACTTTAGACTAAGGGAGAGCACGGAGCCGCCGTGGGGGCTTAAATTCATAGATTCGATATTTCTTCCATCAAACTTAGTAATTTTTACTTTTTTTTTTGATGATTTGTTGTTTTGCTACCATGTCTATATGGAGCTAAACTTCACGTTCTAGGGTTGTGGTTATCGTGAATATTGAAGTTTATTAATTACATTACCATTAATTCGAGTTATCATCTTTGGTTGTTTTTCTTATTTTGTGCATAATTGCTTAATTGTTTGGCCAGCAGTCGAGTTCTATTTACTATCTATGCTATATTTGGGAAAGTCGTGTTTAGATTAGAGTAGAATTAGTGAAAGTTTGTTTCTGAACTCGTGGCTCGGGGCAAGATTTCGCGGTTAGGATAGGAATATACCTAACAGTTTTGCTTAGTTGAATACCGTATTATATTCGTTCATGATAAATTCAATACCATAGAAATATAGAATTGATATATTGTGGATAGACGGATAGTATTGTGGGAACATGCTATTTGTATAAACGGTCCGGTCAACTAGCAATCAATAATAATCTGGATTAACAAGTGTGGTTATTGGATTTAATATGATTGACAAACCGACCACAACCCTGAAATCGTCTTAAAATCCAACCACAATCACTTGCTCCTAATGAATTATTTAATTTGTGCAATAGTACATTAGTAGAAAAATAATATTTTTGATTATCTTGGACAATTAATTAATTTTAGTTAGCTTAGTAATTAATGATTAATCTAAGTCTCACATTCAACTTTCGAATCACATTATTACTTGACGACCATCTATACTTGCGTGTACTTGGAAAACCAACAAACACTTCTGACTACTATGCTACTGATAAAAGTTCAACATTTCAAACTTCCTAGCTAGCCTTGTCTTCGTTATTACCTTTTGAATGATTTGTTTTAGGAGAAATGACCTCCTGGCCACTTAAGCTTGTACCGAATTTTAAAGTCGATATATAAACTTTTGACTTTTCTATTTTAGCACCTCAACTCAACCAGTTGATTATAAATAAACCCCTTCGCCAGAGCGTGTAGCTCAATTTCCTGACAAAAAGAACACGTCGAATATTAAGACCATTTATTATTTTACACATGTCATCAGTGGGTCCCATTTTTCATAATTAATTTATATCAAAATTTCTTTCTTATTTTATTTCTTTCAGCCATCACTTAACCATATACTCAATCATTCATGGACTTTCATAAAATTCATTCAATTTTTCACTTTTAATCAAGCTTCAAATATGGGACACAACGGGACATGAGAAATTCCGGTCAATTACGAGGGCATATTACAGAGACGCCATAGGAGCTTTGCTTGTTTACAATGTGACTAAAAGGCACACTTTCAAGCGGTTGTCGAGTTGGCTTGAAGATATACGGCAACAAGGCGACACGACAGTAATAGTGGTGGGGAACAAGTGTGACACCAGAGAAAATATTAGGGCTGTTAGTGCAGAGGAAGGCGAGGAATTCGCGAAGAGTAATAGATGTTTGTTTATTGAAACTTCTGCTAAAACGACAGTGAATGCGGCAGCGACGTTTGATAAGACTACAAAAAGAATATGTGAGAAGATGAGATACGAGGATGTTGAGGAGGTGGATGAAGCTCTGGGAATTAATATTTAGAATTGGAAAGGGTTTAGGATTGGAAAGAACACATGGGGTGAAGGGAATTTAGCGAGGATGGGGAAGTGGGTATGGTTTATTTTCTTTCTTTTTAATTTGTATTTTTTTTCTTCTGGTTTTAGATTTTTTAAATCAAAACTATTGTAGTAACGTGCGTAATTTTCATGATTTGCACACACCTTGTCCACATCATCTCTGTCACTGCCACATGTGCACGGTCAACGGTCAAATACGTTTATTAGTTACCGGATACGTGAGTTTGAGTGTTCAAATGGGAACAATGTAAGTTCATGTATCAGCTTTAAAATTCGATACAAGTTTAAATGGCCAGAAAACCGTTTCGCTTTTGTTTTATAATAAAGTCTGGTGTTGAATACTTCCCTTCAAATACTCTTTGATTTCGTTCCCTCCAAATATGATAAGTGCCATCCTGTAAACCTCACCGCTAGAGCTTCTCTACTTTGCATAATATTCAGCCCACTTTAACTCCTCCATCCAATTCGTAACCTCTTGTTTATATAGGCACTCCACTTACAAAATACCAATTTATTAAATTAAAACATAATTATCAGTTAATGTGCCAATAAGTAAAAATCATAAGTTAGGCTATCTTATGTTATTTAATGAGCTAGGTTGTCATGTAGTATCAACTTTTCTTTGTTTAAAATTTCTTTGAATTCAGCCCTCCATTGCATCAAAAAATACAAAATAACCATTTATAGGTTGTAATTTTGCACATTCTCAAACCATCATAGCCAACGAAAGCCCTGGCAGCTGTCTCCAAACATCGTATATGTTGCATGAAGAAGCTCGAAAACTGTTTAGATTATTTTACAAACGAAAGGAAAATAACTCTGTCAAATAATTTTAGATCGTTGAGTGACCAGTTAATTAAGTATGAATTCAAAAAATACAGATTACTGGATATACTGTCCCAGTCATCTAAGATCATGAAGTGTAACCAAATAATTATTGGCAAGGATGGGTGCACTAATAAAAAGAGGTGATCCAGAATATTAAATTACGGGTTTAACCTTTAGTTTTTACTATTGCGCACCCATTACACTTTTGGAATTATAAGTTCAAAATTAATTTTTTCTTTAAAAATAGTAATTTTCTTACATTAATTTCTAATTTTTATGTTGAAAATACTGGGATCAGTTGAACCCAGTAATTATATGCTACATCATACACTATTACTAGTTTTAAATACACATTTTATTTGATCATATAAGATTTTACAACGACAAAATAAGTATAGGAATTTTAATGTTTGAAAACTTTGAAAGAATAAACCAAACATTAAAGAAATAAAAATAAAAAGTACTTAATTACTATCCAAAAAGAGATACCAAACACGTCCATCCCTCGTGGGCGCAGAGAAAAACAGAAAAAAATAACAAGATTGACATAAGATTTGAACTCACAACCTCACCTAGAGAGGTATGCCTAATAACCATCTGATCATATAATAATTTGAGCTTGAGTGCGTACACATATTTTTAAATATTTTTGAAAAAATATAACATTACTATATACTCTCTTTGGTTCACAATAAGTGACCAGTTTGCTTTTAGCACGCCCATTAAGAAAACACTAACACTACTAGAAATCCGGAAAAAACGACCACCAATTTGCGACCAAATTGGTCTGTCAAAAAAAGCGACCAAAGTTGGTCGCTATATTGGAGAAAATTATTAAATAATTATTTTAAATACATTAGCGACCAAGGTTGGTCTCTTATTAAATGTTGACCGAACTGGTCAGACTTGCTTGGTCAAAGAAATATTGAACTTAGCGACCAACTTTGGTCGCTAATGTGAGACCCAGTTATAAAATTTTAATAATTATATTATTATTTAATTTTTTTATAAAATATAAATAAATATAATTTAAATATAGCGACCAAATGTGGTCGCTTATCAAAGGGGAAGCAGATAGCGACCAACTTTGGTCGCTAAACTGGGACCCAGTTCTAACGTTTAACAATTATATTATTATTTTAAATATTATATAAAATATAAATAAATATAATTTAAATATAGCGACCAAAGTTGGTCGCTTATGAAAGGAGAAGCAGTTAGCGACCAACTTTGGTTGCTTAACTAGGACCCAGTTCTAACGTTTAACAATTATATTATTATTTTAAATATTATATAAAATATAAATAAATCTGATTTAAATTTAGCGACCAACTTTGGTCGCTAATTTTATTTCCTGGATATTTAGCGACCAAAGTTGGTCTCTTTTCAGGTCAACATTGGTCAAAATTAAAAATCACTTTTATATTTACTATCTAAATAATATAAATGTAATTCGTTAACACTTTTATAATACAAGAGATGAATACACTAAAATATACTCTACGTGCTATATATGCAGTTAAAATTGTACAACAAAGCGTGTTATATATATATATATAGGCACACACACACACAAACACTTCACTATAATACTATAACGTATATATAACTTGTTATAGTATATGTTAGTGTGTGTATATATATAACACACACACTTCGTGCTGCTTTAACTACATATATAGCATGTTATAGTATATGATATTGTATTTGTCACGACCCAAATTCCTACTCAGGTCGTGATGGCGCCCAACACCGGAGTCAGACAAGCCAACACTAGTTCACTAGCGAAGTTACTTCACTTAGTTGGATATTTAAGTACTTGCCAAATTTTAAGTTAAGAAAAATCATTAAATGAAGGCGATTAAGCGAGACAACGTAACTCAATGAAATTTCAAAACCATGTGCCAACATGTACAGTGTAGCAAAAATATTAGATTGTCTACTATGTGTGCCAAGATCTGGTGTCACAAGTCCACAGGCCACTTGTGGAATATACAAAACTAGGCAAAATGAATGTACTACTACCTGAAAAGGATAGACAGAAATATCCCAAAAATAGTAGAAACTCCACAGTGCTCCTGAGGAATGCCTAGAGGATCAGCTCACCGTGTAGTCGGGTCCAGATAATACTCTCAGTGGCAAACACCGGTATGGTGATAGGATGGAACTGCCTCAGAACCTGTACAATTAAGTACAGAAGCGTAACATGAGTACATATAAATAAATATGTACCCAGTGAGTATCCCGTCTAAACTCGAAGAAGTAGTGACGGGAGGTAGACGTGATACTTACTAGGGTCAATAACAAATAATATAATTTAATAAGTCTAGACAGGAATAGTAGTCATGGAGATCATTAAGGCATGAAGTATGAAGTACATAAAACTACAATTTATTCTCATGAGTCACATAACAATTATCACAAAAGTCTCAAGATCCCCTTGCACATGGAGCAATTTATTTAATAATGACAAGACTCCCAGTCAAATACATGGAACATAGTATGCCGAAGCGTACGGCCGAAGCGACGCAAAAATAAATGTGCATTGCCGAGGGTCGAACGACTCGAACCATAGATGCATCTATTACCCCGCTCGCGAATCGATCATGCGACGCGGTTGACATAATTATAAGGCTACCCCACTCACGAATCATACATGCGACACGGGTGCTCGTATACATACACAGAATTATCAGGAAATTCGGGAATTTATCATGGATTATACTTGAAAACAGAGATTTACGCATTTAAACTTACTCATAACTTCCTAATATCCTCATGTCAATTTCAAAGATAATGAGCAACTAGGAACACATGTAAAGACACAGGTAAGGCACATAAAGTCATGCTTGTGAATCCTAAATTCTACCCAACATAACATAGTAGTAGCTACGCATGGACCCTCGTCACATTGCGCGTGCATAGCCCCTGCAAATAAGGATAATTCAATCATTTACATATACCTATGGGGACAATTCCCTCTTACAAGGTTGTAAAGGAGACTCACCTCGTGTCGAATCTACTTCTCGGACTAAGAACGTGCCCAAAACTCCGAACTCTACACCCGAGGACTCAAAACTAGCCAAATATATTAATGCATGCTCAAAGTATGGAAATTCTCCTAATTATTTAGTAAATTAATCATTCTTGAAGAAAACCTAAAATTCACCCCCGGGCCCACACACTCGGATTCCAAAAATTCTAGAAGGAAACACTCACCCATAGACTAAGGATCATTAATATATAATTTTTCTATGGTTTCATGGTAGACAAGTGGTGAAATTCTCTAAAATTCATCAACCCTAGGTTTCCTCCTTTAACCCTTGATTTACACTAATTGGGGTGTTAATCTACTTAGTAATTGATGTATTAAACCAACATTGAAGTGGAAATTACTTACCTCTTAGTAGCTAGGTCGAATACCCTCTTGTGAGCTCTCAAAATCGCCTATGGTGAAGAAGCAATGGTGAAAAATGGCTAAGTCCCATGTTTAAAAGAGCTTACTGCCTTCAGTGATCTCGCACCTGCGGCTTGAAGACCGCACCTGCGAGCCAAAGCTCGCACCTGTGGAAGTGGCCAAGGAGACCTGAGATCGCACCTCCGGAGGAAATCCCGCACTAGCGGATCCGCTCCTGCGGAAAAAGGTCCGCACCTGCGATAATGGACCTTCTCACCTAGGGCCGCACCTGCGACTGGGCAACCGCACCTGCGGTCACACCAGTTTAGGTGCACCAGCAGTTAAGGCTGCTGGTTTTTGGCCTCGTTTGGTGCCCGGGAGGCACCTGGGCCCACCCGAGCCCCCGTCAAACAATACCAACAAGTCCTAAATCATATTACGGACTCGCTCGAGCCTTCAGAACACCCTCAAAACGCTAAAACTCAAAATCACCCCTCAAAACCCCTTAGAATCAAACTTAAGAACTTTAAGTTCTTGAATTCGGTTTTAATACACATCCCAAGACGACGCGTGAAGCGTCGCAATACACTGTATACATCCCAGAACCGGAAGGCAATACTAGAACTGGTGCTGAGGTCAATGCTGTCTTGAGCTTCTGAAAGCTCGCCTCACACTCGTCTGACCACCGAAAATGAGGCATTCTTTTGAGTCAATCTAGTCAATGAGGCTATAATGGATGAAAAGCCCTCCACAAATCGTTGATAGTATCCTGCTAGACCCAAGAAACTCCTGACCTCTGTAGCTGAAGTAGGACGCAGCCAACTCTGAACTGCATCAATCTTCTGAGGATCAACCTTGATACCCTCTCCGGATACCACATGCCCCAAAACTTCCACAAAATCAAACCAGAACTCACACTTGGAGAACTTAGCATATAGCTTCTGTTCCCGCAAGGTCTGGAGCACAACTCTCAAATGATGCTCGTGCTCGCCCAGGCTACGTGAGTAAATCAAGATGTCATCAATGAAGCCAATGACAAAGGAATCAATATACGGCCTAAACACCATATTCATCAAGTCCATGAATGCTGCTGGGGAATTAGTCAAGCCAAAGGACATCACTAGGAACTCATAATGGCCATATCTCATACGAAAAACAGTCTTCGGAATATACGAGGATCGAATCTTCAGCTGGTGATACCCCGATCTCAAATCAGTATATGTTAGTGTGTGTATATATATAACACACACACTTCGTGCTGCTTTAACTACATATATAGCATGTTATAGTATATGATATTGTATTTGTCACGACCCAAATATATCAATGCATGCTAAAAGTATGGAAATTCTCCTACTTATTTAGTAAATTCATCATTCTTGAAGAAATCTCAAAATTCACCCCCGGGCCCACACACTCGGATTCCAAAAATTCTCGAAGGAAACACTCACCCATAGCTTAAGGATCATTAATATATGATTTTTGTATGGTTTCATGGTAGACAAGTGGTGAAATTCTCTAAAATTCATCAACCCTAGGTTTACCCCTCTAACCCTTGATTTACACTAATTGGGGTGTTAATATGCTTAGTAATTGATGTATTAAACCAACATTGAAGTGAAAATTACTTACCTCTTAGTAGCTAGGTCGAATACCCTCTTGTGAGCTCTCAAAATCGCCTATGGTGAAGAAGAAATGGTGAAAAATGTCCCGTGTTTAAAAGAGCTTACTGCCTTCAATGATCTCGCACCTGCGGCTCGAGGACCGCACCTGCGGTCTCGCACCTACGAGCCAAAGCTTGCACCTACGGAAGTGGCCAAGGAGACCTGGGATCGCACCTGCGGATCCGCTCCTGCGAAAAAAGGTTCGCACCTGCGATAATGGAACTTCTCACCTGGGGCGGCACCTGCGAGGCCTGGACCGCAGGAGCGGTCTCGCACCTGCGACTGGGCAACCGCACCTGTGGTCCCACCAGTTCAGGTGCACCAGCAGTTAAGGCTGCTGATTTTTGGCCTTGTTTGATGCCCGGGAGGCACCTGGCCCCACCCGAGCCCCCGTCCAATAATACCAACAAGTCCTAAATCATATTACAGACTCGCTCGAGCCTTCGAAACACCCGAAACAACGCTAAAACTCAAAATCACCCCTCAAAACCCCTTAGAATCAAACTTAAGAACTTTAAGTTCTTGAATTCGATTTCAATGCGCCGAACCGACCTATACTACTCGGAATGACACAAAATTTTGCAAGCAAGTCATAAATGACATAATGGAACTATTCTCGGTCTCGGAATTCTTTTCGGACCTTGATAGCACAAAAACACGTTCCAAACCAAATTATGAACTTAAGGAAACTTTATTTTGCTATTTGGCGTCGAAACGCTCCCGGGTCATCCAAAACCCCTTCCGGACATACGCACAAGTCCGAAATCATCATACGAAGCTACTGGAACCGTCGAAACTCGATTCCGAGGTCGTTTACTCAGAATGTTGACCGAAGTCAAACTTGGCCTTAAAAGCCGGCCTTAAGGAACCAAGTGCTCCTATACTGCTCTAAACACTTCTGAATCCTGAACCACCCGTCCCCACAAGTCATAAATCACTATAAGTCACTACGGGAAGTCTTATTTAGGGGAACGGGGTCCGATTACGCAAAACGACCGATCGGGTCGTTACAATATTCATTATTTGTATTATAACAGAGTTAATGAATTACATTCATTCATCACTAGATTATAAGTTGACGAATCAATTATAATAGATTAATTGATATAGGTTGAGGCATTTTGTTTTAAATATTCAACGATGCATCTGAGTAGGTTATAAGTCGATGAATCAATTTACACACATATATATTTGATGAAAAATTATATATACTAATTAGTATCTTTACAAGTCAATCAATCCCTAAAAGAACACGAAGTGTGTTGTCAAACAGTCAAAACTTAATTACAGACCAAAAATAGAGACCAACTTTGGTCCCTTTTCCTAATAGCAGAGACAAAAACGGGTTTCCCCCCATTTTTCTTATTATCTTCCCCAAAATTTCTCCAACCCTCTCTTTCCCTCCCCTTCTCTATTTCCCATCTGCCCGCCACTGCTCGTCGCTGCCCACTGCTCGTTGCCGCCCACCAACTTCCCC
>ML269665.1:49613-61047 GCA_005239495.1 Nicotiana undulata
TGTATTGTCTTGATAGTTTAGTTAGAATTTAGGGTTTAGGATATGATTTGAACTTTTAGGATATGAATTGAAATTTTAGGATATGAATTGAACTTTTAGGATATTAATTGGACTTTTAGTTTATGTATTGTAATTTAGTTTATAAATTGAAATTTTTGGATATGAATTGAGCCTTTAGGATATGAATTGAACTTTTAGGATATGAATTGGACTTTTAGTTTATGTATTGTAATTTTAGTTTATAAATTGAAATTTTTGGATATGAATTGAGCCTTTAGGATATGAAATTAATTAACTAAAAAAGATTAGGATATGAATTAACTAAATTGGTTTGTTCTTGTTTTATTTGTATAGATGGAACATCGTACTTGGATGTACAATAGGAATTATCCTAATCGGCGGGGATTGCGGGAGGATTTTGTAGAAGGGGTTGATGACTTTATTAGACATGCAATGGAACTCCACCATACCAAAGTGAAGGATTAATTAGGTTCCCTTGTGTTAGGTGCGATTGTATGAGGTTTGGAAAATCGGAGGAAGTTAAACTTCATCTTTATAGGAAGGGGTTTATAGAGAATTACTTTGTGTGGACTAATCATGGAGAGTTCGATGGTAGCAATGGGAGATTTCATAACATGGTTGCAGCTGAAAATAGTAGGTCGGTGGAGAATACAAATGTGATGACCCAAAAGGTCATCCCGTGTATTTCTAGCTAAATCTGTGTTCCGAGATCATGAGAACCTCCTTCTATCTCACCTCAATTTGCGTGCGCATCCCAGGCATGTAGCCGGAAAGCCGTTATGTGAAAAGCTGATGAAAATGTTATTTTTGTGTTGAAATTTGAGTAAAGTTGACTTTGGTCAACGTTTTTGGTAAACGGACCCGGACCTATGATTTGAAGGTCCCAGAAGGTCCGTAGGAAAATATGGGACTTGGGCGTGTGCCCGGAATCGAATTCCAAGGTCCCAAGTCTGAGAAATGAATTTTCAAAAGAAAATTATTTTCTGAAAAATATAAAGGTTTTTGAAAATGAAATTCTAGGTGAAACCTGTCGTATCGGGCCCGTATTATGGTTTCGGAGCCCAGTAAAGTCCAAAAACAGAACACTCAAAACGGGAATTTTACCATTTTTCATAAACCTCTTCTTCTCCACACCTCTTAAGCAATATTTGAAGAGCTTCTTCACCATAACCTATTAGGTAAGTAAACTCTGACTCGTTTTCTTCAATATTTATCAACATCCATTAGATTCTAGGCCTAAAAACATGTAATTAAAGGTAGCAAATTAGGGATTTGGGTAGAGTTAGGGCTTTTTGATTATTTAGGAATTTGACCTCGTTTTGGGGTCGGATTTCATAATAAATAATATATTCGGGCTCATGGGTGAATGTGTGATCTGGTTTTGGTCCGAACCTCGTGTTTGGACCAAGCGGGCCCGGGGTCGATTTTTGGATTTTTGGGAAGAACGTTGGGAAATCAATAATTAAGCCTTGGAATTGAATTTTTTAGCATTTATTGATGTTATTGGGTCAATTATGTTTAGATACGATTGATTTGGAGTCGGGTTCGAAAGGAAAAGCGGTGCTAGAGGCTTGATTTGGATTCTTGAAGTCGAGGTAAGTGTTTGGACTAACCTTAGCTTGAGGGAATAGGTGTTGAGTCAATGTGCTACGTGTTTATTCCATGTTCAATATATAGGTGAGGTGACAAGTACCTATGCATTGTTGTCAAGCATTCCCGTGACTCGGTTTTTATGATATATGTGTTTTTCTTCGATATTTACTGTGTTATGAAGTAGATTTCATTTTGGAGGTTATTCAATTATTGGAAATACTTGGTTGTGAACACTGTTGATTAATTATTCGGTTGAGGATTATTTTGTTATGTTATACACTTGAGCGAGATTGGTTATAGCTGTGTCCCTTGCCGGGACGGTAATCTCTGTTATTGTTCCCTTGCCGGGATGTTGTGACTTATGCTTTATGTTGTTGATTTTCCTTGCCAAACTGTTTTTCTTGATATTGTTTAGGTGAGGAAGAGTGTAAAGCACAAAGGGTAATGTCGTGTATTTATTTATTACATTGTGAGGATGAGAGTGTAAAGCACGAAGGGTGATGCCGTGTATTTATTTATTGCATTGTGAGGATGAGAGTGTAAAGCACGAAGGGTGATGCCGTGTATTTATTTATTGCATTGTGAGGATGAGAGTGTAAGAGCACGAAGGATCATGTCGTGCCGTTTTTATTTAATTATTGCTTTGGTGAGGATGAGAGTAAAAGCACGAAGGGTGATGTCGTGCACTTGTTTTAGTGAGGATGAGAGTAAAGCACGAAGGGTGATGTTGCACACTTGTTTGTTATATGTGGTTACTTCTTGTTATTATGTTGATATGTGGATTGTTGCTTTGTTATGTTATTTAGTATTGTTTCCCCTTGTCCCCATCATGTTTCTCCCGTTCTTGTACTTAATTGTTTACTTCCTGTCATTATTTGTGTTATATATAATTGAATTGCACAGGTATTTATTAGGTGTCGTGTTCTAGCCTCGTCACTATTTCGCCGATGTTAGGCACCGCCCGTACTCAGTATATGGGGTCGGTTGTACTGATGCTACACCTGCACTTCTTTATGTTATGCAGATTATGGCGCCGGACCCGGTGGGCATTGATCGAGGGAGTATCCTTCAGTCCACAGGCGACACTGAGGTAGTCCTGCAGGCGTCCACAGGCCTTGGCGTCACCTCCTATCTCATTCCCTTTTCAGTCTTTTCTTTGTATTCCTGAGACAGTTGTACTTGTTTATTCAGACCTTTATTTTTAGTATTCTTAGACAGTCAGTGGAGTTGTGATACCAGTTCTGGGGGTTTTATAAGGATTTTGTAATACTATATACCTTAGGTGTTAGATTTCGTATCTTCCGAACTCTTATTCATATTTGTTCTTGTTTATTACATTTCTTTCAATGCCAAATAATAAAGAAATAAGTATATTAACCGGAACGTTGGCTTGTCTAACAGGTTCAACGTTAGATGCCATCACGGTCCCGACGGTGGGATTTTGGGTCGTGACAAGTTGGTATCAGAGCACTAGGTTGCCTAGGTCTCACAATTCACGTACAAACTTGGTAGAGTCTGAGGGATCGGTACAGAGACGTCTGTAATTATCCCCCAGAGGCTGCAAAGTTAGAAATCACTTCACATATTTTCTTCTCTATCGTGTGATTTGAGTTATAAATTCTAACTGAGTTTTTATTCTATTCTCTCGCAGATGGCGAGAACGCGTGCTTCCTCATCTACCATCAGCAGCCTGATCCTCCCGTTGCAGCTCCTACTAGAGGCCGAGGCAGAGCCAGGGCTCAACCCAGAGCATCAACCCCTATAGAGGATCCCCAGGTGGAGGTTGCTGAGGAGATTCCTACTCGGACAGTTCCCCGTTGGACCAGCTCAGGTCCCATAGGGGTTCATTGCCACCCCAGTACTTCAGGACGCTCTGGCCCGCTTAGTGGGATTTATGGAGAGCGTGGCTTAGGCTGGTCTACTTCCTATAGCATTAGCCGTCTCTCAGGCTGGGGGAGGGGCCCAGACTCCTGCTACCCGCACACCGGAGCAGTTAGCTTCTCAGTTCCAGACTCCAGCACCTCAGACAGCTGGAGCAGCTCAGCCGGGTATTGTGGCACATGCAGTTGAGGGAGCAGCTATGTCTGTCGATGCTTTGTGGAGATTGGATCGGTTCACCAAGTTATTTCCTACTACTTTTACTGGTGCACCATCAGATGATCCCCAGGATTATTTGGACAGTTGCTATGAGGTTCTTCGGAACATGGGGATCGTAGAGACCAATGGGGTTGATTTTTCTACATTCCGTCTTTCTGGTACTGCCAAGACTTGGTGGAGGGACTATTGCTTGACTAGACCAGCTGGGTCTTCGCCTTTGACTTGGGCTCAGTTCTCCGAGTTATTCTTGGGGAAGTTTCTTCCAGTCACCCAGAGGGAGGACTATCAGAGGAAGTTTGAGCGCCTCCAGCAAGGATCTATGACTGTTACACAATATGAGACCAGGTTCATCACTTTGTCCCGACATGCTATCATGATACTCCCCACCGATCGAGAGAGGGTGAGGAGTTTTATTGAGGGGATAACTCAGCCTATTAGAATTCAGATGGCTAGAGAGTCAGGTACTGATATTTTATTTCAGGATGCGGCCAATGTGGCCAGGCAGATTGAGATGGTCTTGTCACAAGGCAGTGATCAGGGGTCTGACAAGAGACCTCATCATTTAGGCTGATTTAGTGTTGCCTCATTTGGAGGTAGAGATTCTTTTGGCAGAGGTCATCCTCATAAACCATACCAGTCAGCACTTCACGTATCCCGCAGTGCACCACTAGATCTTATCAGTGCACCACTAGTTCCTATCAGTGAACCGCCGCTTCAAAGCTTCCAGGGTGGTTATTTTAGTCGATAGGGACAGTTTTAGGGCCAGCAGCCTCAGCATCAGAGGTCTTGTTACTCTTGTGGTGTTCCAGGGCACATTTCTAGGTATTGCCCCCGAGCTTCTAGTAGTTCTCAGCATCCAGGTTCCCGTGTTATGAATCCCGCACCAGATGCACCCCCACCCCCTAAGCTAGCTAGGGGCGGAGGTCGAGGTGCCAGAGGTGGAGGCCAGACAGTTAGAGGTGGAGGACAGGCTATGAGAGGTAGAGGTCAGCCAGCAGTAGGTCGACCTAGAGATGTTCAGGTTGGAGGGGCTCCGCCTCGATGCTATGCTATTCCTTCCAGGCCTGAGGTTGAGGCCTCTGATGCAGTCATTATAGGTATGGTTTTAGTTTCCATCATAGATGCTTCGATTTTATTCGATCCGGGGTCTACATTCTCCTATGTGTCTTCATATTTTGCCCCTTATCTGATTATGCCCCGTGATTCCCTGAGTACTCCTGTATATGTATCTGCCTCGGTGGGTGATTCTATTGTGGTATATCGAGTCTACCTTTCATGCTTGGTGGTTATTGGTGGTCCGGAGACTCATGTAGATCTCTTACTTCTTCATATGGTTGATTTCGATGTCATCTTGGGGATGGATTGGTTATCTCCCTACCATGTTATTCTGTACTGTCATGCCAAGATTGTGACCTTGGCCTTACCGGGAGTACCTCGATTGGAGTGGAGAGGGACTCCTAGTCATTCTTCCGATAGAGTTATTTCATATATGAAGGTTCGGCGCATGGTCGAGAAGGGTTGTTTGGCTTATTTGGCATATGTTCGTGATTCTAGTGCCGAGGTTCCTTCTATGGAGTCTGTGCCCGTGGTTCGTGAGTTTCCAGAGGTATTACCTGTAGACCTGCCGGGTATGCCACCCGACAGGGATATTGATTTTTGCATTGAGTTAGCTCCGGGCACTCAACCCATTTCTACTCTGCCATATCGTATGGCCCCGCCAGAGCTGAAGGAGTTGAAGGATCAGATACATGACTTTCTTGATAAAGGCTTCATTAGGCCTAGTGTTTCCCCTTGGGGTTCCCCAGTGTTGTTTGTTGAGAAGAAAGATGGCTCAATGAGAATGTGTATTGACTACCAGCAATTGAACAAGGTTACTATCAAGAATAAGTATCCTTTGTCGATGATTGATGATTTATTCGACCAGCTTCAGGGTGCTACAATGTTTTCCAAGATTGACTTGAGATCTGGCTACCATCAGTTGAGGATTAGGGCATCCGATGTCCCTAAGACAACTTTTCGCACTCGGTATGGGCATTATAAGTTCTTGGTGATGTCATTTGGGTTGACCAATGCCCCCCTGCTTTTATGGAGTTGATGAACCGAGTGTTCAGACCCTATTTGGATTCGTTCGTGATTGTTTTCATTGATGATATTTTGATTTACTCCCGCAGCCGAGAGGAGCATGAGCAGCACCTTCGAGTCATCCTCCAGACTCTGAAGGATAGTCAGTTGTATGCCAAATTTTCTAAGTGTGAGTTCCGGTTGAGTTCAGTAGCATTTCTGGGTCATGTGGTGTCGGCGGAGGGTATTCAGGTGGATCCCAAGAAGATTTCAGCAGTCAGAGATTGGCCTAGACCCACCTCAGCTACGGAGATTCGGAGCTTCTTGAGCTTAGCAGGTTATTATCGTCGATTTGTGGAGGGATTTTCATCTATTGCAGCCCCAATGACCAGATTAACTCAGAAGGGTGCCCAGTTCAGGTGGTCTGATGAGTATGAGGCGAGCTTTAGAAGCTCAAGACAGCCTTGACCACGACACCGGTGTTAGTTTTGCCCACAAGTTCAGGTCCATATACCGTGTATTGTAATGCTTCACGGGTTGGACTTGATGCAGTGTCGATGCAGGATAGCAAGGTTATAGCTTATGCTTCACGTCAGTTGAAGATTCATGGGAAGAACTATCCAGTTCATGATTTAGAGTTAGCAGCCATTGTTCATGCGCTGAAGATTTGGAGGCATTATCTGTATGGTGTGTCCTGTGAGGTGTTCACGGATCACAAGAGTTTGCAGTATCTGTTCAAGCAGAAAAAGTTGAATATGAGGCAAAGAAGATGGTTACAAGTGTTGAAATATTATGACATTACCATTCTATATCATCCGGGAAAGGCTAATGTGGTGGCCCATGCTTTGAACCGGAAGTCAGCCAACATGGGTAGTCTATCTTATATACCGGTCGGGGAGCGACCGCTTGCTTTAGATGTTCAGGCCTTGGCCAATCGATTCATGAGATTGGATGTTTCAGAGACTAGCAGCGTTTTGGCTTATACTGTGGCCCGTTCTTCATTGTTTGATCGTATTCGAGACCGGCATTATGATGATCGTTATTTATGTGTTCTTAGAGATACGGTCTGGCACAGAGGTGCCAAACAGGTTACAGTTGATGACGATGGAGTCTTGAGGATGCAGGGCCGTATTTGTGTGCCTGATGTTGATGGTATTCGTGAGTTGATATTGCAGGAGGCCCATAGTTCCCGGTATTCCATTCATCCGGGCACCGCGAAGATGTACCTGGATTTGCGGCAACATTATTAGTGGTGGAGGATGAAGAAGGACATTGTGGCATATGTAACTCGGTGCTTGAACTGTCAGCAGGTTAAGTACGAGCACCAGAGACCCGGTGGTTTGATGCAGCAGATTGAGCTTCCCGAGTGGAAGTGGGAGCGTGTTACCATGGATTTTGTAGTTGGGCTCCCACAGACTCAGAGGATGTTTGATGCGGTGTGGGTCATTGTGGATAGGCTGACCAAGTCAGCACACTTCATTCCTGTATCAATTTCGTATTCTTCGGAGGAGTTGGCAAAAATCTACATCAGGGAGATTGTTCGCTTGCATGGTGTGCCCGTGTCTATTATCTCCGACCGAGGTACTCAGTTTACCTCCCATTTCTGGAGAGTATTTCAGCGTGAGTTGGGCACACTGGTTGAGTTGAGCATAGCGTTTAATCCCCAAACGGACGGGCAGTCCGAGCGTACCATTCAGATCTTGGAGGATATGTTGCGAGCATGTGTCATTGACTTTGGAGGTTCACATGACCAACTTTTGCCTTTAGCTGAGTTTGCCTACAACAATAACTACCAGTCGAGCATTCAGATGGCTCCTTATGAGGCGTTGTATGGTAGGCGGTATCGGTCGCTAGTCGGGTGGTTCGAGCCGGGAGAGGCTAGATTGTTGGGTTCAGAGTTAGTTCAGGACGCCTTAGATAAGGTGAAGATCATTCAGGATAGACTTTGCACAGCTCAGTCCAGGCAGAAGAGTTATGCATACCGTAGGGTTCGTGATTTGGCATTCATGATTGGTGACCGAGTATTGCTTCGGGTGTCGCCCATGAAGGGCGTGATGAGGTTCGGGAGGAAGGGCAAGTTGAGCCCTAGGTACATTGGTCCCTTTGAGATTCTTGAGAAGGTAAGAGAGGTGGCCTATAGACTTGCTTTACCACCGAGTTTATCAACCGTGCATCCGGTGTTTCATGTATCTATACTTCGGAAGTATGTTCCCGATCCATCTCATGTGCTAGACTTTAGCAGTGTCCAATTGGACAAGGATTTGACTTATGAGGAGGAGTCAAAAGCCATATTATCTCGGCAGGTTTGTCAGTTGAGATCGAAGAGTTATCCTTCGGTTCGTGTTCAGTGGAGAGGTCAGCCTATTGAGGCAGCTACTTGGGAGTCCGAGTCCGATATGCGGAGCCGATATCCCCATCTTTACCCCGATTCAGGTATCTTTCTATGTCCGCTCGAGGACGAACGTTTGTTTTAGAGGTGGAGATTGTGATGACCCAAAAGGTCTGCTCATGTATTTCTAGCTAAATTTGTGTTCCAAGGTCATGAGAACCTCCTTCTATCTCACCTCAATTTGCGTGCGCAACCCGGATGTGTAGCCGGGAAGCCATTATGTGAACAAACTAATGAAAATGATATTTTTGTGTTAAAATTTGAGTAAAGTTGACTTTGGTGAACATTTTTGGTAAACGGACCCGGACCCGTGATTTGAAGGTCCCGGAGGGTCTGTAGGAAAATATGGGACTTGGGCGTGTTCCCAGAATCGAATTCCGAGGTCCCAAGTTCGAGAAATGAATTTTTAAAGAAAATTGTTTTCTGAAAAATATAAAGGTTTTTGAAAATGAAAGTCTAGGTAAAAACCTGTGGTATCGGGCCCGTATTATGGTTTCGGAGCCCGGTACAGGTTCAATATGATTTATATGTGTTGTATGTGACGTTTTGTAAGAAACGGAATCTGTTTGACGTGATTCGGACCTTAAATGCAAAATTTGAAGTTTTAAGAAGTTTTGAAATATTTCATTGATTTTGAGGATGAGAGTGTAAAAGCACGAAAGATCATGTCGTGCCGTTTTTATTTAATTATTGCTTTGGTGAGGATGAGAGTAAAAGCACGAAGGGTGATGCCGTGCACTTGTTTTGGTGAGGATGAGAGTAAAACATGAAGGGTGATGCCGTGCACTTGTTTGTTCTATGTGGTTACTTCCTGTTGTTATGTTGATACGTGGATTGTTGCTTTGTTCTGTTATTTAGTATTGTTCCCCCGTGTCCCCAGCATGTTTCTCCCGTTCTTGTACTTAATTGTTTACTTCCTGTCATTATTTTTGTTATATATAATTGAATTGCACAAGTATTTATTAGGTGTCGTGTTTTAGCCTCGTCACTACTTCGCCGAGGTTAGGCTTGGCACTTACTCAGTACATGGGATTGGTTGTACTGATGCTACACCTGCACTTCTTTATGTTGTGCAGATTACGGTACCGGATCCGGTGGGCATTGATCGAAGGAATATCCTTCAGTCCACAAGCGGCACTGAGGTAGTCCTGCAGGCGTCCGCAGGCCTTGGCGTCACCTCCTATCTCATTCCTTGTTCTGTCTTTTCTTTGTATTCCTGATACAATTGTACTTGTTTATTCAGATTTTTATTTTTAGTATTCTTAGACAGTCCGTGAAGTTGTGATACCAGTTTTGGGGGTTTTATTAAGGATTTTGTAATACTATTTACCTGAGGTGTTAGATTTCATATCTTCCGCACTATTATTCATATTTGTTCTTGTTTATTACATTTCTTTAAATTCCAAATAATAAGGAAATAAGTATATTAACCAGAACGTTGGCTTGTCTAGTGAGTTCAACGTTAGACTCCATCACGGTCCCGACGGTGGGATTTTGGGTCGTGACAACAAATCGTGATTCTAGAATTCATGATATGGTTGCGGATGATTTTGGGATGCAATTTGGGGGTGAGCCCAATGAAAATGTTGAACAAACTCCTAATGATGACGCAAAACGTTTTTTTGAACAGTTAGAGGAAGCTAGTCGTCCATTAAGGGAAGGAAGTCCGCACTTCGAGCTGTCTGTTGCAGTTAGATTACTAAGTATAAAATCTGATTGGAATATTTCTCAAGCAACCATGGACTCTTTCATTGACCTTATGAGTGAACTAGTTGACCCTGATATCAACTTACCTGGTGATTTCTATAAGGCAAAGAGATTGGTTTCTAAGTTAGGACTTTCGTCAATGAGAATTGATTGTTGTGAAGATGGTTGCATGTTATATTATAAAGATGATGCAACTTTAAACAGTTGTAAATTTTGCGACAAGCCTCATTTCAAGAGGCTTTCCAGCAGAAATATGGTCGCTATCAAGGCGATGCATTATTTACCTCTTATACCTAGGTTAAAGAGGTTATATGCATCGAAAAGTTCTGCTTCTCATATGAGATGGCACTTTGAAAATAGAAGACCACCTGGTGTTATGTGTCATCCTTCAGATGGAGAAGCTTGGAAGCACTTTGATAGGACATATCCAGATCTTGCTAGTGAACCAAGGAACATTCGGTTAGGTCTGTGTGCGGATGGCTTCACGCCTTTTTCTGTATCTGCGACACCATATTCATGCTGGAATGTCTTTCTTACACCTTATAATCTACCACCCGAATTGTGCATGACTAGTCTATATATATTCTTAAATTGTATTATCCCAGGTCCACGTAATCCAAAAAGTTTGATTGATGTATATTTGCAACCTTTGATTGATGAGCTAAAACAATTGTGGTACGATGGTGTTGAAACATATGACATATCAACCAAGCAGAATTTCAATTTGCGTGCTAATTTAATGTGGATAATTAACGATTTTCCTGCGTATGGAATGTTGTCTGGGTGGATCACTGCTGGTAAGCTAGCTTGTACTTACTGCATGGAAAATAGTAAAGCGTTCACTTTGAAACATGGCCGAAAGCAAGCATGGTTTGATTGTCATCGTCAATTCTTGCCTCCTGATCATGAGTTTAGAAGGATGAAAAATGCATTCAAAAATAATAAAATGGAGTATGATTCTCCACCTCCGATACTATCAGGTGAGGAAATTTGGGAGAGGGTCCAGAACTTCAGTAAAGTTACTGAAGCTCCACCTTATAGATTCCCCGGATATGACATTACTCATAATTGGATGAAACAGAGTATTTTTTGGGAGTTGCCTCATTGGAAGGATAATATTCTCCGTCACAACCTTGATGTCATGCATATTGAGAATAATTATTTTGACAATTTGTTCAACACAGTGATGGATGTTAAAGGTAAGACAAAGGATAACCCGAAGGCTAGAATGGACTTACAAGAATATTGCAGGCGGCCTGAATTATACTTGCAGACAGAAAACAATGGTAAGATATTCAAGCCCAAAGCAAGTTACACATTCACTTTGGAGGAAAGACGGAAAATTTGTTATTGGGTAACGAAATTGAATATGCATGAGGGTTATGCGTCGAATCTTGGAAAAAAGGTTGATATGGAGGTAGGGAAGTTGAGCCATGTGAAAAGTTATGACTGTCATGTTTTCATGGAGACCTTAGTGCCTATTACATTTTGTGGTTTGCCTGAAAGAATCTGGAAACCCATCACAGAGATTAGTTTGTTTTTCAAAGACTTGTGTTCTTCCACATT
>ML269665.1:61413-75967 GCA_005239495.1 Nicotiana undulata
AAACTTCTCATTTTTGCTCTTATTATTTTGAGAGTAAGGTGAGATGTGCTAGGAATAGGCCTAATAAGAACACGGTCGAATGTGTGAATGATCCATTATATCCGCCTATGTCCATATTCAATCAACTAGGCCGATGTTCTAAGGATGTTAGAAAGAGAAGTTTGAGTGATATGGAGTACAAGTCAGCTACACTTCATGTGTTACTAAATTGTCCCGAAGTTGTACCATTTCTCAAGTAAGTATTGATTTAGTAGTTATCAAAATATAAAATTTAATGTGATTACATCTCAATGCAACTACTAAAAATATTTGATGTGTCACAGTCACTTTGTGGGTCAATTTGGCCTTGATGCTCTATATACGGGATTTGATACGTGGTTCAAACAATTTGTAAGTTTATTCTTATAATATTCTAACACTATGTAGGTAAACAATATTTGGAAGTTACGCTAACTTATGATTTTTGTAAACAATATGTAGGTAAATGATCCAAATAATGGTGTAAATCAATTTTTGAAAGATATATCTTGGGGACCTGGGCTTCAGGTCACAACAATGTCTAAGTACGTTGTGAATGGTTACAAGTTTCATACAGAGGATTGCTCTAAAAATAAAAATAGCAACAACAGCGGGGTGTGGGTTCAAGGAGGTGATGGCAACCAAGTTGGAGATATTGATTATTATGGTGTGCTCAAAGAAATAATTGAACTAGAATATACAGGTTGGCCATATAAGAAATTGATACTCTTTAGATGCAAGTGGTTTGACCCACATCCAACAAGAGGTACATGAGTACACAACCAATATAACATAATTGAGGTTAATCATAATTGCACATAATGTTAGGCAAGTGTATTATGCTCCTTATCCATTGCGGCGGAATAAGTCCGATTAGTGGGTTGTAATTAAATCTAAGCCTGTAGGTAGGGTAGAAGTCGAGAATCTTTAGATGTTTCTTATCAAAACGATATCTCCAGTGTTCACCAATTAGTGTACGAACTTTTAGAAAATGATTTGGAACATCCTGCATACATATTGGAATAAGTTGATACAAATGAAGTAACAATTATAGAAAATGAGGAAGAAGAATCAACTGATGAAGCTCAAACTAGTGAGGAAGAAGAATTCTCGGACGAGGAACAATACGTCGATGAGCTTTAAAAAGTTGGTTTCTTTAATAACTCTCATTTTATAGCTAGTTTCTTATATGTTTCAATCTAAATATGTATTATATTATGCAGATGACAGGCAAGGGTCGAGGTAATGATGACCCTACTGGTTCTCGGGGTCGAGAAAAGGCTAGGAAGGGAAAGAGGAGGGTAGAAGATAATCCTCCATCTTTTCCACCCTCTTCATAGATGCCGATGCCTGTGCCTATGTCTTATCCTCCACCCGATGGCTATTCTGAGCTTCCACAACATCACCAGCCCTACATCTTCGTGCAGACACCGCGTCTTTCATCACAGGGCCATAGGACTGTACGTTCGTCATACAATCCAGCTGCCTCACGACCACATGGATCACATTCATCTGTATCACAGTCACGGGGGTCACAGCCACTCGGGTCACATACACGGGGGTCACAGCCATCAGTATCACAACCGCTTGCGGTCGATCCAGCTATGTCGCAGTCACAGGGATCACAACCATCTTCATCAGTGACTACATCTATTTCAGGCCTTCGCCTGCGAGATAGTATCTCTGACCCCCCTACACCTTCCACACATGCCTCTAATGTACAAGTTTCGTACGGTGATGCTGATGATGACAAGGAGGTGCATTATGATCAGTATGGCAGGATCATCATAGTCCCTGAGGGTGATGGGTAAGAGTAATTTATTATTTTTACGTTAATTATTTTGTACAGTTTGTACTAAGATATTAATGTGTTTTTTTGGTTAAAGGTTCATCCCGAGTAATATTACTACAAGGATAATCACCAAAGCCACCAGAAAGCTTTATGATGCCCCTTATACGAGTTGGAGTGAATTCTCATTCACGTTGAAGGAGCAAATTTTCAATGAATTTAAGGTATAAATGTTCTTTTAAGCAGTATAATTATTTGTATTTATGATATTTCCATATAATATTTAACTTTTGAAATACAAAGCAAGTGTGTATGGGAACACCTATATAGCGCGGAAGTGGCTGCGAATTTTAATCACAAAGCTCGCAAGCGGTTGTCGCATAGTTTCTCCAAAGCTAGACAGTTCAACCAGAAGCTTGGCTAGTTGCTTCAACATTTATGGGAGGATTTGCAAAGGCAATGGCTTACCGCAACGTTCTTACAGAAGAGCGAAAAAGGAAAGAAAGCTCACGCATCTGAGAAGAGAGACTCCTTGCACACTGGAGGTGCGATCATCCAAGGGACAATAAAAAGAAGATTGGTACGTAATTAATTAATTTATTTTAATTTTCAAAGTATATCTATTCTGTTTATTAACTAAAATTTATGAGTTTTCAGGAGTCATCTTGTTCACAATAAATCGAAGGAGGATTACAATCCTCCATAACGATAGGTAGATCTGGTCGAGACATACCCCACACCTCTTACAGAAGTCTATAATGGCCGAATCTACCGGGACCAGCGTAAAGGGATAAATGTAGACACTTAGGTATCCATCAACGTGGGTGGTAATGGTCTGCTCAGAGTTGAGGAGCACTATGTCCTTTTTGGCCCAGTTGTAGTCCTTTTGGACTAAGAGGATATCATCTTCGATGGTCGAGCAAATATATCTCGATGCCTCCTCACGGTGACCCTGCACCGAAGAAGGATTCTCGACCTTGAAGTCGTCAGCGATTGATAAGTAGGGATTTTGACTGCTTATTTGCTCTCTTTTACTTATGTTTTAGCTCAAAAATGCTTAAAGGTACTCCCGAGAACTAATGAAATGTGCTTTATTCCATGTATATTGGGAAACGAGCCAAAGAAGTGAAAATCAACTCAAAAAGAAGTAAAATTGGACAAGGACCAAAACAAGGCAAAAAAGGGTCACAGTGCAGACTGCACAATATTGAGTGTGGCCGCAAACTCTGAAGGAGCACTGATGGAATTTCTTCACAGAGTGCAGACCGCACAATCATTGTGCGGCCGCAGAAGATGAGATTCAGAGATCCATGTTTTGGGAAGCTTGAAGATGTGCGAATCGCACTATTATTGTGCGGCCGAACTCATAAATATGCGATCCCGCGGAAAGAGGTCCAGCCCCAGTCCAAGTTCAAGTGTGTGGATCCACTTAGAAATGTGCGGTCCACACAATTAGAGGAAGTGCGGCTGCATCCCAGCTCTATGCGACTGCATAAAGTTCACTTGACCAGTCAGTCTCAAAGTGCGAACCGCACACAGAATTGTGCGACCACAACCTCCGTAGGGGCAATTTTGTCAGATATTTTCAGCTGAGTATAAAAAGAACTTTTTGTCATTTTTACGTTAAGTTTTGTGAGTTGGGTGCACCTGAGCCGTTTTTATTTACTGTATTGGGTAACTTTGTACTAGATTAGCTTTTAAACATTAGATTTTCTTTTCTTAATCAAGTATTATGAATTTTATCTTAGTTTTTTCTTTAATTTATTCATTTTTCATGAGTAGCTAAACCCTTAGCTAGGGTTGTGACCCAACCCTAGTATGGGTACTTAATGGTTAATTGATTTAGGACTTATTTATGATTGGGTCTATGATATTTAGCCTAGTTCTTGCTTGAATTTGAGAATTGATGGTTGCAAACATTGATTCATGCCTAATTGACTTAGTCTCTACTTGACAAAAGAGAGACTAAGTCTCGAAAAACTTGGCTAACTAGGAAATGGGGTGAACTCAAGAAATTGATAGCCCCAATTAAAGGGTCGAACCTAGAGAAAGTAAGACCTGACTAGAGCATTTATCACTTGTTTCATGAAATACTCATTTGGACTTGAGAAAGCCAAATCGAGCAAAATCACTCAAACTACCGAGAGGTATAGAGTGAGTAATCGTGTGCGATTGCTATATTGTATCCAGATCAACCAAACATGCCCTAAATCTCTAAATCTGTTAAGTAACCAACTAGGCGAAAGTCAAAACCCTAGACCTTCTATAATTTGAAAAACAACCAAAACCAAAAATATTGTCTCCTAGCTTTGCAATTACAATCAATAGTTTCAAAGTAGAAGTGGAAACAACAATTGAAAATGTGGAAGTGTAATCTACGGCACATCATATATTCACACTAGGTATATATCTAATCCCACATCTAGCTCCCTGTGGATTTGACCCCGACTTGCATTGGGTTTTTATTATTGCTTTGACCGCCTCACAACCTATAATTGTGGTGTGAGTTTGGGTGATATCATCAAAGAACCCCCCGGGAATGAACATCTTCAAGGGAGGTTCAAGAGTCGGTTCATCGGTAACCACGTTAGCAGCGGATCTCCCGAGGTCGACCACATCGGAAGTGGTTTCGTTGGTTCCGGCAGTCGTTTGGGAGGTAGAAGCGACCGTGGGAACAAATTTGGAGGTTCTGGCCATTGTTGTATGAAAAAAAAAACTTGAAAAAGATAGAGAAAGGGTGAAAGTTGATAGCTCAGACATGTTGGCTTGAGTAGAAGACGAGTAAAATTTCTGCAACGTACTTTAGTAACGGAGGTAAAAATGTTTGAGTGTAAAAAAGGGTACTGGATTTCTAAAGGCACGAGGGTAGAAGTTTGAGCGTAAAGTAAAAAATGAACAAATGAGGAGGTATGTTGTTTTTTTAAAAGCTGGGGAAGCAAAAAGATTTAAAGTATTGATTAAAAAAGTCTCTCAATATTTTATTAAGCTTCACAAGGCTTTAAATAGCCAATTAGAAACAAAAAATCCACATAATTTAAAATTAAAAAAACCTAAGCTATCTCAACTAACTTAAACAATCTAATAGAAATTTAAAATTGTAATTCATCCTAAAACTAAAAAACTTATTTTGCTAAAAAAGCTATTGTAGTAACTGAAAGCAACAAAATTTCAACTCTCCTCCTTTGCTTTAGTTGCTGTAATTTAAAAAGTTGCTCCTCCTCAATTCTTGCTTCGGTTGTTTGTCCTTGAGGATTATTTCGAACATCGCTGAAATTGCACACTTTTGTATTGCATTGCTTTTTCTTCTTTTCTTCTTTCTTTTTCGTCTTACGGTTTTGTGCATAAAAATACCCTTAATGACTTTGTCTTATCTGAAATCTCTTTTGAAAGCATTTGATTCTGGACAATGATAGGATTTTCAAGGGTTTCTCGTAAGGATTATTCTTCCATTACAACATTCAATAAATCATAGGTTTTAAGATATGATTTTATTTTCATCAGGTAAATCCGATAGTTTTCGCCAGTAAAAGTTTGTGGGGCATTCAAAGACTGCTGCTTGCCATGTTTGAAAATGGGTTTAAAAATTGATATTGATTAAAAATGATTTGAAAATAGTTATTTGGAAGAACTCACAGATCCCGTAAGATCAATGAAGCTCTTGATACCACTGTTGGTTTTTTAAAAGATGGGGCATAAAAAATATTAAAAAATATTGATTAAAAATGTCTCTCAATCATTTTATTAAGATTAACAAAGCTTTAAATAGCCAATTAGGAACCAAAAATCCACATAATTTAAAATTAAAAAAAAAACTAATATATCTCAACTAACTTAAACAATTTAATAGAAATATAAAATTGAAATTCATCCTAAAACTAAGCAACTTATTCTGCTAAAAAAGTTACTGTAGTAACTAAAAGCAACAAAATTTCAACAAAGTATTTATAGGAGCCTCGCGACGCTTCGCGTCCAAGAACAACCAACAGACGGCTGAAGTGTTTTTAGGCCATTATGACAGGACTGGCGAGACGTTTCAGGCTTTTTGTCGTTTCTATCACGACGTATTGAAGAAGGAATTGGGGTGCTCATGTCGTTTCTCGTCAGCTTGCTCTCCGAGAAACGAGGGGACTATATGCATATAGGTAAAAACCGAGCTCATGATACACTCCGGCCTCCAGAAGGATAAAACGAGCTCGAGATATGATTGCAAAGGATCGGAATCGAAGCAAAGGTCTCATCGAGTCAGAATCCGGGGGCACGATGCCTGCCCTCGGGAATATCGAGGTTATGATTCGAGATCGATCCAAATCCTGAAAGACTTTGGAGAACATTGTCGGGCAATCAAGCACGGCCAACAGAAGGTCGTAATATCCGCGACCGGCCGGATATTACGGCGTGGATCTCGGTACGTATTGATCAGGAACCAGTAATCAGTTAAATAGAATTTTTTTTACCTTTTATGGAATTGTACTTAGAGTAAGATTCTCCTACTATATAAAGGGGGCCTGATAATTCATTAGACACATTGTAACACGCATTCCAAAGCAATATACTACAATGTTTACTGTTATTGTAGACTTTTTCTCTCGTTCATCAAAATTGTCCACTCTAAGCCCAAATCGGGTGAATGCTTCACTAAGGCTGGAATCATCATTCTCGTGTAGTTTTGAATTTACTGTATCTTTACTTGTCCATTCTAACTCAATTTATCATTTTGTCTTAAACACTTACAAATTTAATTGTTATACGATTTTGAGGGTTAACATACATAATTGAAAACATTGAAGCATGACATCTATCGCACTAGGGACACTTGTCAAAAAAAAAATATTTTCAGCATTCTTATTTTATTCATTTATCATTTTATTAAACATTCTGAATTCAAATTTTAAAGCTGATTTTCTACATGGGCCTGTTAAAGATTGAGCTTGTTTAAGACAGAAGGTAATGTCTTAACAGACACTTAACATTATAAATAAGATCTTTAACTCCAAAAATGAAACACTAAACTTATCTAAGTCGTTGTCACAACTCACAACCTAAAATACACCAAAGTTGTGATATCGTTAAGTAGCATACAATGTCAAGGTTCACTACGATATCAAGCAAAAATAATTACGTTTTACACTTAATCAAAAACTACAACTTCAAGCTAAGACTAGCCGTTTTCAGATTACCTGCAGAATTAACTACACAAAGAACATCTTCCATTTTTCTTTTTCCATCTCTTTCTTCAAAATCTTCAACTCCATTCAGTAAACGCCAAATCACTCTCCTTGCTTGCTCAGACATCTTAATGTACGACTTTTGTTTTTCACTGAAATGAACGAGTTGGAACAACATTTCAAGATGTTGAAACTTAGCTCAGAAGAGGCAAAGGGGACCCGCGAAAAGTAGAAAACTCTATCAAAAAATCATTACCAAAAATGTCTTGACAAGATTTTATGGTTTCGTATTAGAATGACTCTGGTTAACCAACTACATTTCTGTAGCCTTACAAGCAATGGTTCGTCCGCCGCCTTCTCGTGAATCGGAAAAAATCTGAAAAAATGAGTTTCCTTATACTAAACTGTCAAGGGTTTGGCACTATTCACAAATGTGGCACTTTTGTCAAAACCCTCGAGCACTAAAATTCTCACTGCTTCCAAACCATTATGTAATGTGAAGTCCAACTGAAATTAAAAGAAGCCAAACATCAATATGTGATTGTATTTCTGAAATCTACTTAAATAAGTAAGGAAAAGCAAGTACCTCCTCACGTTCTTGTCGATTGAATGCGCGAAGAACAAAACTTGCGGGATCCATTTTCCCCGGAGGCCTACCAATGCCTAAAGAAAATATCAATGTTTGAAACTACAATAACACACAGAAGTAATGTACATAACGATCTGAGATAATACCTATTCGTAAACGAGGAAAATCACGGCTCCCTTTAAGGTGATTCATAATGCTCCTCATCCTTTAAAACATAAGGCAGGAAATTAGTCATGCCAGTAGGCAGTACCCATAAAGCAGAGAATGCAGAAAAATATATTTAGGCTAAGAATAATGGACAAGCAAATTCTTCAGATCACCAAGGTTTTCCTATTTCTTTTTTATTCATTCAGAAATTACAGAAGGAACTGGTGCTAAATCTAAACCTATCCAGACAGAGTGCTAACGGTATGCCCGTCATCTCTTTATTTACAGTATTTATTTACTTTACTCCGGGCTCAGGAGGGAGATTCTACATATATCAAGCTTCCATATTCCATGTATCATAAGATGCCCTACCATGACATTACTTTACAGATTTAAGACACCTTATAGTGGGAGACCAGAAACGCCAATCACAAGGCTCTATTCTAGTGGTTAGAGTGCAATGCCCAATGTGTGGTTAGGCGCACATCACGGGTTTCGAACCATGTGCCACTGGCTCTTTGGGATCTCTCGTTTATCAAAAAGAGAACCCAATCGTATGTTTTACTCTTTCACTTAAAGACAGGAGAAAAGCAGTCAACAAGTAGTTTTGACTCCAACACATAATGATCATTTGAATGTGAAGATTAATTCTATTGTTAAATTTTCATCCACAAATAGTCGTTCTACCACGTAAAAGTGTAAAGCAATGAGAAATTGAGGAAAAAAATCAAAAACTAATGAATACCAACTACTTGGTCTGTAGACATGCTTGACTAGTGAACCTACGCAAATTGATGAATCCATCATTACGTCTTCTTCACACTTTGATGATCAACCAAAAGCAGTTTATGAGAAGGAGCAAACTATGAAATGCTTGGTATCCATCAATATTCTTGCTTTCAAGTTTTCAATCAATTACTATCGACATATTCAAGCATCAAATATTAAAGCAAATAGCAGAAAATCTGGAATAGACTTCAGAATCATTATAAGCACATGATGAAAGCTCCAGATAAAGGAAACTATACAACAATAAAGATTACCCATTGTGTCCTCCATGACCACCTTTTGGCAGTAACCGCAATTTTGCAAAAGGCAAATCCAAATCGTCAAAAACCTGCAATTATAAAGTTTTAGTTGGAAGTTATTACAAAGATAAGTTCTATGTTCAATTGTCAATAGCTTACCACAAGAACTTGTTTAAGTGGAATCTTATAATATGAAACAATTGCTCCAACCTGTCAAACAGTCTAAAATATCAATCTTATGCTACTTGGTGGATGGAAGCTACAAGAGACAGGTCATGCCAAGACAAGTGGACTTACAGACTCACCACTTGCATTCATGAACGTTTGAGGTTTAGCAAGCATAATTGGAACATCTCCAATGAAACCTAGAAAGCAAAAGAAACCAAAGAACGTGAAAGTGATCCTAAAGAGCAATTTTGAATGACCGAGTTCATTATCAAACACGTTCATTCTTTCCACTTCTTAATCCGGAAAAACTTTGTTTAAATGGTCTCCCCCATAGTCGCAGCATGTCAATGCAGTTTACCGCAAAGATAGCCAAATATCAACATTAGTGGTACTTCAATAGTGGCTAAATTAGAGAACGAAAACCTCAATGCAACAAAGCAAAGCACATTAGCTTCAATAATTAGCTAGGTTAAATGGAGTATCCATAAGGGTTGAGTAAATTCTTCTGCTAATTTTACTGCATTTTGAAGAATGTAGATGAAGCACCTCCTTAATAGTCACAAACGTTCGAAAAACAGTACATCAAAGCAAATCAATGACCCATTTAACAAAGCTAATCAACAAACAAATTTAGTTTTGATAACCAAGAAATCACTAAAAGCACACGATTCAGCAGATAATGGACCAACCCCTCCCTTCTCCAGTAATATACAAAGTCTTGGCAAGGTTCGAAGCTGTGGCATGCCCTCTTTCCACTATGACCAAGGCCCAGAGTTCAAAAGTTGGGAATATTACAGCATAATTAGCAAAAAGATACAGATTATATTAGAATCACAAAAAGATAAAACTTACACACCCCGTATTTACACCAAACCATATTAATTTACCACGGTTAAGTGATAAATTAAGGTGAGAATGTATAACAATTAACTATGTTAATGTGAAGATGCGTGTCATGTATCCATTGGGTTGGTGTAAACAGTAATGTGTAATAATTAACTATGTTAACGTGAAGACATGTGCCATGTATCCATTGGGTAAACAGCAGGTGCAAATCATTTTTTCCCGTAAAAAAGACTAGTCAATGCAATGATGCTGTGCAACTACAATGATGCTGTGTAGACAATATTTTGAAACGTTAGACAAGATCACAACGTAACTGTATATATCAGGAAAACTCTAAAATCCAGTATAATCAAGCTTAAAGAAAGTACCTTTCCCAAATTGAGCTTTAAAGGAAACACTGCCCATAGATATTCCTTCAGCATCAGCTATAGTATCTATCATCTCAAAACCCACCTGCCAAATTCAATAGTATAATCAATACATGATATAACAATCAGTGCGAAAACAACAAGTATATCAGAAAAAGAAGAGAACGGACGTTGTGACGGGTGCCAGCATATCGTTTCCCAGGGTTACCGAGGCCAACAATAAGCCAAGGCTGTGGTTTCGGCTTCGGCTTCTCCGGCGGTGGTTCCGATAACGCCGGTGAGGGTGGTGGAGAGGTTGAGGTGGACATTGAACAGGAAATTTGATGTAAAGAGTTAGTCGCGGCGGTGTTGCTCATCCAACTCCTCCAGTATGATGATGAATTTAGGGGTTTGGGAAGGGAGAAGGAGGAGAAGAGGCGTCGGCCGCGGCGGCAAAGGACCGTCGCCGATGAGGCAGTGCTAGAAATTGCACATGCTAGTTTCATTGTGCTTTTAGATGGTAAGAGAGGTGTTGGAATCCGAATTTAGAATGGGAACGGATTGACTGAAATGGAATTGCAACTTGGCAGCAACGGCGTCGTTTTATTTATGAGCCGAGCATAAGACTTGGAAATAGTAAGGGTGTGTTTGGTAGAAACGAAAATATTATATATCTTTTTTATGTTTTGTTGGCTTAAATATTTTGAAAAATATTTTTTTTATGAATTTATTTTTCTCTAATTGGAGGAAAATATTTTTCTTATCAAGAGAGAGAAAACATTTTTCAAAACTCCTTTTCAATCTTCTCCGCCCTCGCCAACCTACCTCACACCCACCCATTTAACCCCACCCACACCCTCTCTCCAAAAAGGTTTTCTTTTTCAAACTTCAATCTTTTTTTGGTCATCACCCACCCTACCCCCTCTCTCTCGGAAAAAAAAATTATTATTATTTTTCTTTTTTGTAATTTTAAATTTCTGTTTTTTTGTTTTTCTACACCACCTCACTCCCCCGCGCACGAAAAAAGTTTTTTCTCCTTTTTTCTAATTTTTAATTTCTATTTTTTTATTTTTCTGCACACCCACCCCGGGCCCTTCTCCCGCCCCTCGCCCTAGAAATAATTTTTTATATATATTTTCAGTTTTAGTTTTATCATCTTTCCATATACAGGCTCGAAATTTACTAGTTCCAAAGTTATGAGTTCACAGGTTTATGTGTTTGGAAGTTTACGAGTTTGAAATTTTGCGGTTTTGAAAGTTAAGCGGTTCGGAAGTTTATGAAATTTGTGGGTTCGGAAGGTTGTTAGTTCGAAAGCTTATGACTTCATATTTATTGTATCTAAATTATTTAAGAATACTCTTGAGAAATTATTTTCCTTAATTTACGTATCAAATACCGGAAAAAAAAATACTACTTATTTTCCAAGAAAACATTTTCCATCGTACTAGACACACCCTAAATGGATAAGTCAAGGTCTTTTAGTTTCATTTAGTTAGTCACTTTCTATGAGAGTATAATGAGATTTATTAGGATGTTTCTTTTTGGTAAGTTATTTAGATGTTATTCCTTTTGAATGTTAATTTGATGATTCAAAGATTAATACGAATCCGAAATATACTTAAGTGAAATACGTAATAGATAATAAGCTATTTAATGAAAATCACATAATAGAATTTCCAACAGGAATTGAGAACTGTAAGAATCACATGACTAGGGATGGCAAACGGACGAGTCAGGTCGGATATGAGCGGGTCAAAACGGATAATTTAAAAGTCGGATAAATTATCCGGCCAGACCCATATTTGAGACGGATAAAAAAAAGGTTTATCTGACGGATAATATGGATGGCTTCTTAAATATGATCACTTATGAGAGAATTCTTGTCTTCCAAACTTGAGTAACTCTAATTTGAGGTTTTACAAATGTAAAAGTTAAATACATTAGTTATCCATTTACTAAGTGGATAATATGGTTCTTTATCCATATTCGATTAGTTTTTAAATGGTTTATTATCCAACTTATTTTTTGATATGGATAATATGGATGGATAGCTATTTTTTTAACCATTTTGCCACCTCTACACATGACACGTATACTAATTGAACGTTTATAAATGTTAGTATATACTAAATAATCAATTTCCCACCATAATAAATAAAGAACAAACAATATAAGGATTTAAAGAAGAAAAATACTCTCATTAAAAAAAGAAGTAATTTCGAATCAAAACGAACAATAAAGTTTTCAACCTAGCTAATATTTTTTTGTTATAGAAAATGTGCCAAATCTATGCTAATTAAAAAAGATGAGTTCTAATATGATTGATGAATTATGCTTTTTTTTTAGCTTAGTAAATTTTATTAGGTATGTTGTTGTTATTTTACGAATGCGTGTATTATTGCGTTTTCGATCTTCTACGCCATTTGCTTCTTTGTAAAATATGCATCACAAATGCGTGCAGGTACACACAAATTTTCACTTGACAAAAAGCCTTTATTTATAACAGACCAAATTAAAGAGGTACACACAATTTTCACTTGACACATGCTAGAATTTTTTCAATTTAGAAAAAAAAGGATACAACAGATTAAAGAAAGAACTATCCCAGCAAAATATGGAACAGCTTGCTGCGGTACGGTTGAAATCTCTTTTAGCGAGTCATGCCTGGTGCAATAGGGGGAGGTACAGTGACTCCATCTTGACTCCATTTCTGAGCATTAGCCATCCATCCTTTTTACCCATGCAACCAATCAATATAATCAGAATGCAAATTAATCTCATGACAAATTCAATTCAATTTGGCATGTGTCATATATACTCTTAAATTTGTAATATACCCAAAATTTGGTGAACTAAAATCCCTATCACAATATTCAAAAATTTATAATTTTTTTTTTTGTAGATTCGACCATTTATTTACCGCAAGAAATGTTGTTAAAAAAAGAGTGTCTGGATAAAAAGACACAACTCTGAATATTCTACCTCTAGTTTACACAAATAGACGGTAATTTTTATTGTTTACTTTTCCTAGCGATATATACAGATTATACATTGATTATACGTAAATAGTACATACAAATTATGCATATATTATACTTCAACTGGCTATTTTTAATCTAATTAAATGGTTGGATGAACGTCTATTTGAGTTAATTCTTTTGTTATTCTCTCTCTCTCTATGTATATATATAATACGCGACGGGGGCATATTATTCTGCTTAACCAGTGCCCCTTAAATGCTTTTAGTGTTCAAAAAGTGCCAACTGCTTTAAATTAACCATTTGAAGGTATATACGTATATATATACAAGATTTCGGCCAAGGTTAACGGGTCCGGTGAACCCTCACCCATACACATAGGTCCGCCTATATATATACATATATGTATTGTGTTTATATACCTTGGGAAGGGTCAAAACCGCGGTTCTTGAGCTCTCTGTATTCTTGGCAAACAGCACAAGGGAGACAACAAAAATGAACAAGGCAATCTCCACAAGGGTCTTCTGGCAAGCTAAAGTAGGCTCTCAGTTTTGTACGATAAGTGCATGTGTAGACACAAGCACAACACACATGAGCCAAGCAATAGTATATTACACCAGCATGAGCACAAGCTGCAAAATTAATTAGCAGGTTATACATATATATGTAGTCAAACGTAAAAATGAATAAAGGGTAGTTCGGTGCACAGAGTATCTTGTATTCATGCAGGCAGTGGCGAAGCTAAAATATTTTTCAAGGGTGTTCAAATTTAAAAGGAGTGAATTTTTTTTCCGACAAAGGGTGTTCAATATGTATTATATACCTCTAAAACGTAATATTTTACCTACGTACACAGTGCAATTTTTCGACGAAAGGTGGTCAGTTGACCACCCTTAGCACCATGTGGCTTCGCCACTGCATGCAGGGTCCAGTGAAGGCCCGCACCACAAGGGGTGTATTATGTAGGCAGGCTTCGTCTTGACGTAGCATCAGTGTCTGATATCACGGACCGAATTCGTAACTTATAAGTCACACGGAGATAACTTTACCGTTACTCCAAGCAGTGGCAGAGCCACATGCACCCAAGGGGTTTCAGCCGACACCCCCTCGTCAGAAAATTACACTGTTTAGCTCGGTAATTTTAAGAAAAATATGTATATATACCATATAATATCACCCCTTGACTTCTTGATGAGTTTGTTTCTTTATATTTTGACTCCCCTTAATAAAAATACTGGCTCCGCCACCGGCTCCCAGGCTCCCTTCATATGTAAAAATTGAATAGGAAAAAAAGACAAAAAAAGAAACTATTATAGCTTACAAGTAGTTCCCTTATCAATTATTTCAACATTTTGGCCAAAGGTGACACAAGGACACCAACAAGTGACGCAACCTGCAAATAAGCAAGACTGATTAAATTCATAACCAGGGAAAAAAAGGACCACATTATAATCGAAAAACAAGTTTTTTTTTTTTTGT
>ML269665.1:76067-136862 GCA_005239495.1 Nicotiana undulata
GGGGGGGGGGGGGGTCTTACAGTTAGAGCGATCATCACAGCAACCACATAAACCGGTGGTCCATTGGCCCGGAGCACCACTGTTGGCAGCCGGAGTTCCTGTCATGATAAGGTAATGAGAAGAGTAATTAATGGGACAGGTTTTGCAGTGTATAATATATGGAAAACTGTAAACGTATATATAGGTGTGCATTTTAGCTTACTTACGTTTGAGAGTTTGGCCAAGAAAATATTTATAATTTAAGAGTCATGGTACTATCGTGTAGCTATATTATTAGTTAATGATCAATTGATATATTTTTAAGGGAACTGCCAATAATGATTTTGGTTCCAGTACTTGAGAAATGAGGGAGAGAAAAAAAATGTACATTGATGCTTTTATTCATAGTTCTATGATTGAAATATTGAATGCATGGCTGGAATATAGATGTCATCTTCCTCAGATGATAGGCAGTTCTAAGTTTGAATTGGTCAATAAGAAATTCCCTATACTCTTTTTAATTCATTATTACTATGTTTTTCTATGAAGTTGGAGTCAACGTTGACCAGAATAGCACCTAGTTGCTGCTTCGTGCATCTTATTTGGATATTGAATCACTTTTTTCTAAAGAATTTATAATTGTCTGGTATATATTCCAGGCAATATGGACAATTAATTCACTTGCTAACGTATATATACTCCATCTGGTCTTAGCGAGAGTTTCAATGTTCCTATAGTTTAGCTCACCACTATGAAAAGCATGGGCGAATCCATCTTGCGATCTACACATTTACGTGAATTCAGTAGCTTTTATTTAAAATAGAGTTGGCACAAAACTATTGGCTTATGTAATTATCATATTGCAATACTAGCAGCTCGAAGCTAATTTTCAGGCTAAGCATCGATAAGTACTCTTGAAGCGAAAAGTGATCATGTTGACCACTATGTGTAACGAATCAATATTTCTTAACATAGAATTTCCTCATGATCTAAAAAATCCTCAAGTTGAAGCTTTACGCGGATGGCTATTTCTAGCGAATCTATATGAATAGCTGTACCACTGCATGCCAGCAGAATTTGTTGTGCTTTACCAATTACCATATAGCAAACAAAGTCCCAAGTCAAAGTAAACTTCCTTTTTATTAGTAATACTATACACTTTGCACATAATCCCCATTATCATATCATTGTTATTCTCTCGTTCGGCCAACCTATGTCTCAGTAGCTGTCCGAGAAAGAACCACTCAATCCAGACAAGTTCTCGCAATTGTCTTTCAAACAGGACGTCGAGAGGCAAGACAAAGCTTGAACCGGGTAACCCGTCATGGGAAAACACCTTGGTAGCTTTACCCTCTCACAGAGCCATCGGTCTGGACTCTGGACGGTTTGTCCAAGGGATTGGAACCCAAGACTCTTCTTAGTCTAACATGATTGTTGTATCCTCGCCGGGTTGATTTTGATGGAAGTCAGTGGGTGTCAATGGATATTTAAAAACCGAATAAAACAGTAGGTTTTATATAAATATATAACTGTACCGATAATTAGGGTACATGTTTTTTATTTTGTAAAAATAAACCAAAAAAATATCGAACCGCACCGAATAAATTTACGTATAGAAAATATATTTATATATTAAGTTTAAAAATAATAAAACATCAGATTTCTTCGTGGGCCTTGGAATAGTAAATATGGTTACAAGCCAACGAGTAATTAAACTAAAAATCTTAATTCCCAAATCTATTATGCTACTCATATTGAAACTAAATTATTTCTGCATATTCACTAGCAAGACACAAGGTATTCTAGCGATTATGAGTCGCAAACTGCAATGTATTGAATATGTTTCTTTTTGTATGATTTAGATTTATCTTTTTGAGTATTGAATCTTCCATAAACTTTATTCTTGAGTCCCAGCTTGGTTAATATCTTTTTATTCGTGTGATATATATTTTCTTTGTCTTTGCTTAGTTTCTTTTAGTAAAACTTGCATGGGGCGCCCAATTTGGTCGCTCCTTTTTAACTTATACCCGTTTTATTTTGCATCTGTACCCATTTTTTTGTTTAAAGCGTTTTAAAAGACGACTTGTTTTCTTGTAACCCGACCGGCCGTTTTGAGAATTTAATCTCTGTTCGGTGGCATAAGCCCTTGAGCAGCTTCACAATTTGTATATCGACCTGTGTGCATGGTTGGATTTAATTACTGGATGATTCAGAGTCGAATTGGAAGAAGGATTCTAGTTTTGGAAGCTTAAGCGGTGAGAATTTGACCGGAATTTGACTTTTTGTGTAAACGTCTCCTGAATGAGTTTTGGATGATGTCAGCAGCTTCGTATGGTGAATTTCGACTTAGGCGTGCGTCTGGATCTGGATTTGGAGGTCTGTAGGGTAATTTGAGGCATTTCGGCGAAAGTTGAAGTTGGAAAGTGGAAAGGTTTGACCAATGGTTGACTTTAGTGATACCGGGGTCGGAATGCTCGAGATATGGAACATCTCCGTTATGTCAATTGAGACTTGTCTACAAAATTTGGCGCCATTCCGGGGTGAATTGATAGGTTTCGACATGAGTTTTAGAAGTTGGAAGATTTGAAAGTTCGTAAGCTCGATTCATGGTGCGATTCGTAGTTTCGTCGTGGTTTGATGTGATTCGAGACCTCGAGCGGGTCCGTGTTAGGGTATGGAACTTGTTGGTATGCTTGGACGGGGTCCCGAGGGTCCGGGTGTGTTTCAGACGAGTCAGATAATTTCCATGGTTTTGGGGAAGTCTGTGTTCTAGTGTAATCGCACCTGTGGACCTTGGGCGTAGGTGCGAGAGGAGCTGGACTGGGTAGTCTCCGCAGATGCGGAGAAATGGTGCGCACATGCGGCCTCGCAGAAGCGTATCCTTAGGTGCAGGAGCGAGAGGGAGCACATGAGCAAGAGGGAGCGTAGGTGCGGTTGGTCATGCGCACCTGCGGTTACGCAGAAGCGGCTATTTTTGTCGCAGGTGCGGTCACGCCTGGGAAGAGAGTTTATATTCGAGGGTTGGCTATTTTCTCCATATTTTGACTTGTAGAGCTCGGTTTTGAGCGATTCTTGGTAGTTTTTTCAAGCAATCTGATTGGGTAAATGTTCTTCACCTAGTATTTAATGTATTCCATGAATTTATCTTCAATTCTATCATTATATTTGTGTTTTGGGTTGAGAAAAATGTTGGTTTTTAAAGAAAATATCTAAAATAAAAAACCATGATTGGAGGGACGAAATGGTATCAGAATTTGATAATTTTTGTGTTGTTGAACTCATATTGGAATGGGTATTCATATTTTGTTAAATTTGTCAGGTTCCGAAGTGCGGGCTCTGGGAGTCGACTTTTAGACCGATTTTTGGATTTTGTTAAAGATTTAGAATTTATGATCCGGAATAGTTTCTTATAAGTTTATGTGTGTTTTGAAGTTATTTTAGTTGGATTTGAGCCGTCCGTAAGTCTTTTCACCCGAGGAGTTCATTTGAGAGTACCGGGTTGTCGTCTTTGAGGTAAGTATCTTGCCTAACCTTGTGTGGGGGAACTACCCCTTAAGATTTGAGTCTTCTATGTTTATTGTAGTCCGTGTATGTGAAGTGACGAGTGCGTGCTCGGACTTATTTATGGGAAGTTGGCCTTTTAGGGTTCTTAGGTCCTTATATTCACCGTGTATGAAGTTGTTCTTGATACGTTTGAGTTCATATTTGCTAGTTTCACCTCTATATGCTTTGATTAGAGATAATTATTTTAGGATTCAACCTTATTGTCTACTTGATCCTGATTTGCCTTAACCGAAGATTTTACCTGTTCTATCATCATGTTATATTTTTATAACTGCTTATCTTTAATTGAAATTATTATTATCTCATCCTATAATTCTTTAGACTTAATTGGAGTTATGATTATCTTTTTCTGATTACCCTTACTTGAATTATTGAATATCCATCGTAATTGCTCAACCTCAAAAGGAGTTTAGATAACCTATATCTTAGTTAACTGGCCTTTATTTGGAACTATTTGACTCGTGTTGGCGTCTTATTGTTGACTTGAATATTGTGGAATCGTTGCTACATTTTTGTTTTCCCTTGTTAAGTTGTTCTCCTTGCGCCTAGCATTCTTTACTGTGGTTATTCCTTGTGGATGACTTCTACCGTTCTTTGTGATTTAAAGTTCTTGAGCTGATTTACTCGCCGTACTTTGCATTACTGTCATTGTTGCTTTTGTACTTGTTGTGGTGATATATGGGGTTTCTGTCGTGCTATATTGTTATCTCTGTTGGTTGCGCTGCATATTTAAATTGGGACTATAGAACAATATTCCGAGAGATCCCCCCTGCACTGCATATTTACTTGGGACTACGGAACGGTATCCCTGGAGATCCCCCAGCACTGCATATTTATTTGGGACTACAGACGTATTCCAGGTAGACCTGGCAAGATGGTTAAAAATAATAGTTATCCACCCAACCCAACCCACTAAGAATGGGTTGGATAACCGGATTTTTTAAAACCGGGTCGAATATAGATAATTACCCACATTATCCATTAGAAAAATGAGTAACCAAATGGGTAAACTATGGATAATACAACTATTGGAAAATTATTTCAGTAATGTTCTTCTGTTGCAAGGGGCATCAAATTCATATTAGAGCTTGAGGCTAATGTGAAGTCATGAATGGATAATATGGTTACTCATTTTATCCGTTGGTTAACCCGTTTATTACCCGTGTTAAATATGGGTCAGGTCGGATAATTTATCCATTTTTTCCATTACCCGTTTTGACCCGAACCATATCCGCCCCGCCCCGCCCGTTTGCCACTCCTAATTACGGGAGATCCCCCTATTTTGCATATTTACTTTGGGACTACAGATGTATTTGGGGAGATTCCCCCACCACTGCATATTTATTTTGGGACTATGAACGTATTCTGGGAGATCTCATGTACTGCATAGTTAATTCGGTACTACGAGACGGTATCCCGGTAGATTTTTCTGTTGTTATATCCATGTTCGGAGCTCCTAATCCTCTATGATTAGGTGTCATGAGGTGACTTATACTCGAAGGATATTTATTTGAAAGAGTTATATTTGAAAAGTATTTATCTTGAAATAACTATGTTTGAAGGATATTTATTTGACAAGCTTATATTTGAAAAGTATTGATCTTGGAAGAACTATGTTTGAAGGATATTTATTTGAAAAAAGTTTATATTTGAAAGGTTTTTATCTTGAAAGAACTATGTTTGAAGGATATTTATTTGAAAAAAGTTTATATTTGAAAGGTTTTTATCTTGAAAGAACTATGTTTGAAGGATATTTATTTGAAGGAAGTATATTTCAAAAAGAATTTCTTATCGAAAAGGATTATATTCTAAAGACCTCAATTTTAAAACTTACGGGTGAAAGTTTACACTTGATGGATTTGAATAATTTATTGGGGTTTGTTGGTTGAGACCCGATGTGAAAACTATTGCAGTTCCTGAGTTACCACTTGCCTTTACTATATTGTGATTTTTGGATTTGGGTTGTGTTTCTGTTTGTCATGACCCGAATTACCCTCCGAACGGTCTTGTGACGGCACCTAGTCTCTACGACTAGGTAAGCCTAAAACATGCGTAAAATAAAGCAATATAACAATAGAAATAGAAAGGAATAGAAAATATAATATAACTCAGCCGCTCGGCATTATCACAATTGGTTCAGGGTCAGGAACCAAGTAAGTTTTATCTAGAAATATAGATGTGTTATATGGTTTAGTTATCATACCACAATGTACAAAGATGGGTTCCCAAAGAAGGTTGGGATATGTGTTGGTGATCCCAACATTAGGAGGAGAAAATTGGCAGCTGAAAGAGTAATCATGGAATATATTATTATGAGTGTACCTAGATCCTCGTACTTGAAGTTCAAGTGATAATTCATTTGTAAAATATTGGCAAGCGTATTTGCTGACCCAAAGCTAAATGTTATATTTCAGATGCTAATTCTCCAAATAGAATAAAGTCCATGATGGACATAGTCTATAGAACGCATGAAGCGGACTAATCGGTTCCAAAATTACAACTCCTTGAAGAAGGAGAGGAGCAATGATAAAGATGGTCATACTAAGGAGGAAAGTGCTCGGTAAGAGAACCATGACATAACAATTTATAAGACCTCATGCAAGAGGCTCAGGTACCTGAAAAATAATGAGATTTTGATAGGTTATGTCCTTTTTGTATGATAATGGAACTGATGTAAAATGATCATCGATGATATTGTTGATATAATATAGCGCTTAATATTGACGAGGATCTTGAGCTCAAATCTATCATGGAATTTGGACAGATAAATAATTAGCCAAATGAAAAATGCGCAATGAAAATTGACATCACCTAAAAATGTGAAGTTGGACGGACATCCTGGACTTAATTACATTGAGATATGTTCTCACGTGGTGGATGAAATCGTTTTCAGGTTTTAATTTGGCAATACATGAAAAACTTGATATGCGTATAATGTACATTACTCTGAAACTTAGTAAGGTTCCCAAGAAACTTATTAAATAAAGCTTCATCAAATTCTTATGTGGATTAGACCAATCATGGCGTACATGGTTTGCTTTTGTGTCTAGTGCAATTAGCGCACTAATGTATCTTGCTAAAACTAGAAGAATAACAATATTCTAGCAAGATATAGTTTTAGTACTATGTTGATATATTGAAATACAATTAGTGTTATATATCAAAATGAATCGTTGATATAGATTTGTTTATTCTAACAAATATTTTCAAGGTTTTGTTGGTTATACAAATACAGGGCATAGTTCATTGTTCAGATAATCTATTTGTCTGTGAGGGTACTGCCATATTATGATATTCAACAAGATTCCAATTACATTGAACGCGATACTGCATGCATAGCTCAATTGAAAGAAGGATATATTGAAGGAGACACAATAAATCATATATTTCATCAAAGATCTTTGTCAGACACAATCTTCAACAGAATGATGAAATTGATGTTCAACAAATTCGTTCAAGTGATAATTTGACAAACTTTTCCACAAGGCATTGCCGATCTCAATATTGGAGAAGTTGTTATACAAGCTTGAAATTTATTATCTCCGAGAAATAAAGTGATGTTTTCATCAGGGGGAGAAAAATACGCGCTGCACTCTTTTTTCCTTAGCTGAAGTTTTATCCCACCGGGTTTTCCTAGCAAGGTTTTTAACGAGGCAGCAAATAATGCGTATTACAAAATATGTGTACTTTTTTTCCTTCACTAAGATTTTTTCCCACAGAGTTTTTTCCTAGTAAGGTTTTAACGAGGCACATTATCAATGGACATCCAAGGGGGAGTGTTATGAAACATTAGTATATGGTGGATGTCCATAACTCCTATAACACCCACTACTCTTCTCCATTATCTCCATAACTGCCACTACTCCAATACTTATGGTTGTAACTTTCATACCTCCATAACCTCCCCATGATCTCAAATGTTTAATGTCATGTTTATGACATTCTTTTGTATACCTCTATGTAATACTATAAATAGAGGATGAGAAGTGATATTGTACACACTTGAAACATTTAAAAGAAATAAGAAGCTCTTATCTCTTGCTCTCTACATTCTTGTCTATTTTCTTATTTTATATTATTACTTTGAGCTAGGTTTCTTAACAAAGATAAAATTAATATATACATTTCAGTACTCATCATTCAACTCAGAACTCACAAACGTCTAAATTTTGAATCTGACCAACAACGTCTATATACCCACTTAGCAATGTGGTACCATTTCAACCACCTCACCCATAATAAAATACATGCATTTTGTTCAGAACATCAGGCCGTAGGTCAACCATTCTAACACTGTAATTCTTCAACAAAATAGGAAACAAATTAAACAAGCAGAGACACACATTGATGATCACAACCTTTGTACATAAATTACAACAATATTTTCTAAAATTCCAACATTTTTTTGTTGGAATGAATTTCATTTCAAAATCATTTTCTTGTGGATTTGCGAATAAGAGTCACCTTCTTCTCTTGTACGTGCACCACGATAGACTCTACATCTGCAAGATTCAATTGAAACAGCATTGAATCAAACTTAGAAATAAAACATATCACGGTTTCTTTTTGGGGCATCAGCCCATATGAAATAGGCCTGGTTTGTCCATAAAAAAAAGAAAAAAAATCCTTTTTGTCGATTTTGTTTTTTTCAAAAATGTGTTTATCCGTGAAATTTTACAAAGTTTTTTAAAATTTCGGAAATGAGTTTTCCAAAGACCACTTTTTTAAAATTAAAAAAAAGATCCCACTCACAAAATTGCAATATTTTCTTAAGTGAAATACACGTTTGGCAGAATTTACCAATTTCAAATTCTAAATACATTTTTTTCAACTTAACTCCAAATATTACTTTTTTTTCCTTCAAAAATTACAATATTTTATATCCAAACACCTACATATTATGCACAGAATTTACCTTCAATATTTGAAATTACAGTAGAAACTCTGTTTTGGCAGTTGGCACATCTTAAATCTGCTTCTAATACCACCTCCTTGACCTGCTTTTCCGTCACCAAATTAACCAAAATAACTCAAAACTCTCTTTAATACACTACTATGAATTTTAGGTTAAATGAGTTAGTGCAGCTCAACTAACAAGGTATAGAAATAAGTCTAATGACTTTCATAAGATCACAAACATATTAACCAAGGAAAAGGCAGGGAAAAAAAGATTAACAGATATATAATCCATAAAATTAGGATCTCATTAATTGTACAAAATGATGTATACAGGCAGAGGCGGAGCTAAGATTTGATGTTTGTGCGTTCTAACTTGACACCAAACATATAAATAATGTATCTTAGTTACTAGGTTCATAGTTATATGTTAATACAAATTTAATAGATTTTCTAATACAAATATAAGATCGATGCAAAAGTTAATGGGTTCAGTCGAACCCATAAATAATATCCTACCTCCGCCCCTGCATACAGGTTTATACGGTGATGGACGGAATTACTACATACCTATGAAGGGAGATAGCAAATAGTTGTCGAATTAGTTAAAATGTGTGCAAACTGACTTGGACATCACCCAGTGTGGCGAAGCCACATGATCACAAGAGTGGTCAACTAACCACCATTTATCAAAAAATTGCACTGTATATATAAGTAAATATAACGTTTTAGAGGTATATAACACATATTGAACAAACACCCATTACCGGAATTTTTTTTTCACTTTTTTCAAGTGTGAATACTGTTGAAAAAATTCCTAACTCGCCGCTGACGCCACGGCAGGCTTAGAGAGCAGATCTATAGGAGACTTACCAAAGGATGTGCCAAACATTTGGTAGAAGTAATAGTTTCAGAAAGTGTCAATCTTTTAGGCTTTTGGAGTTTGAGCCTAGAAAGTTCCTTCTTAGCCCAAGAAACCAGAGCCATAAATCACAAATGAATCTTCAGATGAAAATAGCAAATGACAAAGGGAAAGTGCAAAAGATATTGAGATAACAATAAGAACAATATTCTTAATAGAAACTAGAATGTATTGTTGATGGGGAAACTCCATCTTTAGGATCTATACCTAAGTTTTTAGGCACAGAAAAGAGTGATGGGCATAGTACATACAAACCACATGTTAAAGAGGACAGGGGCCATTAAATCTTGACAAAGATGCTTCCCTCGTAATGGAGTCCCACATCTTAAATTTTCCTTTTGCCTTTTAGGTTCCGACATTCATAATTGTTCTTTGCATTAAATTCTTTGTCAATATAATTATACATATATTAAAACACTCGTACGTAGAAAATTAATAAGCGTGGCTTTAGTTTATAAATGAGGTTGTAACACAAGTATGAATTGGTAGATCAACCAACTTTGTCATGCTGCTGAGAGATAATGCTAGAGATACTCAATTATGATCCTTTTAGCAAGGGATTTTATTATTAATAAACTATTATTTATGTTTTATGCACTATAATTGTGACGATCCGACTGGTCGTTTTGAGAATTTTAGCTTCGTTCGGTTGCGTAAGGTCTTGGACAGCTTCACATCGGGTGTATCGACCTGCATGCGTGGTTGGATTTAGTTACCGGATAATCTGGAGTCGAATTGAGAGAAATGTTTTTTTCAATTTTTGAAGCTTAAGTGATGGAAATTGACCGGTTTGACTTTTGGGTAAACGGCCTCGGAATGAGTTTTGATTAACGTCAACAACTTCATATGGTGATTTTGGACTTAGGCACGCGTCCGAAATTGGTTTTGGAGGTCCGTAGAGTGATTTGAGGTAATTCGGCGAAAGTTAGAAATTCGGCGATTTCGGCCGATAGGTGAAATTTTGATATCGGACTCGGACTGGAATTCCTAGAGTGGTTGTAGGTTTGTGGTGTTATTTATGACTTGTCCACAAAATTTCAGGTCATTCGGACGTGGTTTGGTTGGTTTCGGCATCGTTGGTGAATTTTAGAAGTTTAGAAATTCTTAGGCTTGAATCCGAGATTTGATTCGGTGTTTTGATGTTGTTTTGGGTGTTCCATAGGTTCGACTAAATTCATGTATTGGTATGTGATCTATTGGTGTAATTTGTAGAGATCCCGAGGGTCTCGGGGTGGTTTAGGATGGTTAACGGGAAGTTTGAAGTTTGGAAATGCAGTTGGTGTTGCTGTTCTGGTACGACCGCACCTGCGGATAGGGAACCGCAGGTGCGAGTTTTGCAGGTGCGGAAAAGGATGTGCAGGTGTGAAAGGAGGAAGACTACGTAGCCTCCGCATGTGCAGAGTATTTGGGCGCACGTGCGGCGCCGCAAGAGTGGGCTCCTGGGCGCAGAAGCGGAAGGGGCGCATGTGCGATAGGCCATGCGCACCTGCGGATGCGCAGATGCGGCTAAGTTGGTCGCAGGTGCGGAAGTCCTGGCAGATTCCATTTAAGCAAGGGTTAGCCATTTTCTTCATATTTTGATTTTTAGACTTCGGATTTGGGAGTGATTTTTGGGGATTTTCAAGCTAATCGAGTGGGTAAGTGTTCTTCACCTAGATTTATCTATATTCCATGATTTTATCCTTGTTTTTGCCATTTAAATTGTGTTTTGGGTTGAAGAAAATGTGGGTTTTGAAAGAAAACTTCTTAACTGAAAAATCGTGATTTGAGGGACCGAATGGTATCGGAATTTGATAAATTTTGTATGGTTGAACTCGTATTGGAATGTGTATTCCAATTTTTTGCAAAATTTGACGGGTTCCAAGGTGCGGGCCCAGGGGTCGACTTTTGTGTCAATTTTTATAATTTTTTAAAGATTGAAAATTTATTATTCGGAATAGTTCCTTATACATTTTATGTGTATTTTGAAGTTATTTTAGTTGATTTTGAGCTGTTCGGATGTCTTTTCGCCCGAGAAGTCATTTTAGAGTACCGCGTTGTCACCGTCGAGGTAAGTGTCTTGCCTAACCTTGCGTGGGGGAACTACCCCTTAGGATTTGAGTTTTCTATGTTGATTGTAGCCCGTGTACGCGAGGTGACGAGTGCGTACTCGGACTTGTTTGTATAAATTTGGCCTTTTAGGATTCTTAGGTCCTTATAGTACCTCTGTATAGAGTAGTAATTACTATGACTGCATTCTTGATTGCTAATTTCATCATTTCCTGCTTAAATTAGAATTACTTGTTTTTAGATTCCTTTGGTGTATATCTGATCTTAATTGACTTAACTGAATATTTTACTTCTTCTACCATCATGCTATATTTTCTTCATAAACTGTCTAATTGACTAGAATTAATATTATCTAGCCCTATAATTATTTAGTTGTAATTGGAATATCTGTTCGTAGGTGTCAAGCATGCATGTGAGTCGTATACTGTGATTTATATGATTTTTCCTTAAGTGTTACTTAGGTTTAGTTTGATAACTATCCATTTGATGGTATCTCCTTGGTGTGGCCTATTGTTGAGCACTGTGCAAGCTGAGTTTCATTTCGTAAAGCTAATTGTTTAGGCAAGATTGGTTATAGGTGTTTCCCTTGCGGGGATGATATTGATTCTACTGTTGATTCCCTTGCCAGGACAATATGGTTTCTATTATTGTTCATGTTGTTGATGATATTGTTCCCACTGTTGATTCCCTTGCCGGGACAATATGGTTTCTATTATTGTTCATATTGTTGATGATATTGTTCCTTTTGTTGATTCCATTGTCGGGACAATATGGTTTCTATTATTGTTCATGTTGTTGATGATGTTGCTTCCATTGTTGACTCCCTTTCCGGGACAATAAGATTTCTATGATTGTCTATGTTGTGCATTCCCTTGCCTAAATGCTATCATTTCATTTGTTTGGGTGAGAAAGAGTGTAAAGCACGAATGGTGATGTCGTGCCATTGTTTATATCCATTATCATGTGAGGAAAGAGTGTAAAGCACGAAGCTGATGTCGTGCCATTGTTATATTCCTTATCATGTGAGGGAAGAGTGTAAAGCACGAAGGTTGATGATGTGCCATATTACTGAAATTAAAAGCACGAAGGGTGATGTCGTGCCATATTATTGAGAGTAAAAGCACGAAGGTTGATGGCGTGCCATATTACTGAAACTAAAAGCACGAAGGGTGATGTCGTGCCATACTATTGAGAGTAAAAGCACGAAGGGTGATGTCGTGAGTGATATTGCGAGAGAGTTCATGCATGAAGGGTGTTTCCGTGCAGGTGAGGATGAGGGACATGCATTATGATGTGATACATGTTTCCCCCGTGTGTACGTGTGCCTTTACTTTGAGTTGTTATTGTTGTACATACATATTTGGTGTGACTTGTTGTTATTGTCTTGTACTTGACCTTTATCTCATTGTTGTTGCACTGTCCATGTCTTTTATTTCCTTAATTTTCTTAATTTATGTGTTGTATTCGTCGATTTCTATGGGGAAGACGAGAGTAAAAGCACGAAGGGTGATGTAGTGCACTTGTTCAATTGGGAACTAACCTCGAAAGACCTCTATTGGAAAAGTATATTTTTAAAAGTAATTATCCTGAAGGAATTATGTTTGAAGATTTTCTTTTCTAAATATATATATATATATATTCGGAGAAAAGTATATTTCAAAGAAAGTTTTCTATTTGAAATGATTATATCCAAAGCTTTCAATACAAACTTACGGGTGAAGGTTTACACTCGAAGTATTTTTCTAAAGACACTTGGGATTGTTGTCTAAGGCCTGACGTGGAAACTGCCGAAATGTTGAATTATTATTTTTTCATACCATAATGTGATTTCTATTCGGTTTCGGGGTGTTCTCGTACATTCTTTGTGTATTGTTGTGATGTTCTGTTGTTATTGGTTGTATTCCCTTCCGCATTTCATTAGTTATGTTGTGTAGCCACTAAATAGATGTTACATCCTGTCATTTCGATACTTATGCTTGTTTGATTTGATAGATCAGTGGGTGTCTTGATTAGTCCTCATCACTACTTCACCGAGGTTAGTCTTGAGACTTACCGGGCACCACTATGGTGTGCTCATGCTACTCTTCTGCACATTTTTGTGCAGATCCCAGGTTTTACATCGCGGTTGATCGATAGCTAACAACGCGGTTGCTGTTGTGGAGACTCAAGGTAAAACCGCTTCAGCGTTCACGGTTTCGGAGTCACCTTCTTATATTTAGCATTCACACACTTTGTATTTATTCCAAACAGTGGTATCTAGAGATGTTAGTGTAAATTCCTTAAGGCTTATGACTTGTACTTACCGGGTTTTGGGATGATATGTAATGTATAGAGATCTTTATCAAGAAACCTTTAAAAGTTCCAATATTTTTATTTATGTTTACCAAATGTTAGGCTTACCTAGTCCTTAAGACTAGGTGCCGTCACGATACCCAGCGGAGGGAAAATTGGACTGTGATAAGTTGGTATCAGAACTCTAGGTTCATAGGTGCTACGAGTCATAAGCGAGTTTAGTATAGTCTTGCGGATCGGTACGGAGACGTCTATACTTATCTTCGAGAGGCTACGGAACTATTAGGACAATTTCAGTTCCTTCATTACTATCGTGTGAGTTTATTGAACTTGAAGTTTGAAATTATCGTTCTATTCTCTCACTGATGGTGAGGACACGAGTTGCGGTTCCTGATGATGTTACCCCGAAACAAATGTCGCAAGGGTCAGAGATAGAGGCCGACGAGGTACACATGTCGCAGTTAAGATGCCTACCAGAAAAGCCGTTGAGGAGCCGCCAGTAGTCCCAGTTAGGGAACAGGTGCTGGAGGTGCCCGTTGCTACAACGGACCTTAGGAGACCTGGGCGCAGGTTTTGAGTACAATTGGTACATCGACTCAGGCGGGATTGATTCCAGGTGCACCAGCTACTTCACGAATCGAGAGAGGAGTTCAAACTCCCGCAGCCTACACTACAGAGCAGCGAGATCATGTTGGTCAGGTTCCAGTTTTCATGGCAGCACAACATGTGGTTTCAATTCAGCCCGTGGTTAGGGCAGCAACATCGGAGGAAGAACACCTTGGACTTGAAAGGTACAACAAGTACCACCCTCCTATCTTTCAGTGGATTGGAGACAGATGATGCCTAGGGTTTCCTGGAGGAGTGCCAATACATTTTTCGTACTTCGGGTATTGTGGAGACAAGCGGGGTTGCTTTTGTCACATCTCGGTTCGGAGAAGCGTTTTTTCAGTAGTGGAGGGCGTATGAGTTGGGGTAATCCGTCCGAATCAGCTTCACTTTCATGGGGTTAGTTTCAGAGATGTCCTTGAGAGAGTTTTCACCTCAGTCCCTCCGAAGGGTATGGCGCATAGAGTTTGAGCAGTTGCATCAGGGCACTATGTCAGTGTTAGAGTGTGTCGTCGGATTCAGTGAGTTGGCCAGATATGCATCTCACATGGTTGTTTCAGTTGGGAAGCGACGTTCAGGGACTCAGGCATGATATTTGGTTCAGCAGGACTCGAGAGTTAGAGTCGGATGCCTCGTTTCAGCAGGTAGTAGGGATCGCTCTCCGGTTAGAGAGCATGTGGGGCCGGGAGCGGGAGTACAGACGAGATCAGGAGAGAGATTTCAGGGAGGCGAGGAGGCGTCGAAGGCCGGAGAAATCTACTGGTCCTTATTATGGAGGCAAGGTACGACACAGTAGAGGTTTGGTGGGTCAGCCAATTCAGTTGGCATTACCATCTTTGCATGGGGTTTCAGGTACTCATGGGTCTTAGAGGACTCGTACTGTATGGTTTCCACAGCCACGTCAGCAGAGAGGTTGTTTTGAGCGTGGACGTGTTAGCCATAGGGTGACAGATTGTTCCAGGATTCAGGCAGACGTGTTATAGCAGGGAATTCAGGTGAGTACAGGGCGCCCAAGAGGGGGAGACCCAACCCATTGATGTGTTTCATATAGTAAACTAGAGGTTGTTGTGGCAGATATTACCACCCATGTATGTTTTGATGTGTTAAAAAAGGAAACCATTTGTATTTCACTATAGTTTTGTTTCGGGACAAGTTTTCCTTATTTGTTGCTTTATTGACAAGTGAGTTTCATGCTTTGCACTCTATTTTTCATGCTTGCTCCTATTGGGAGATTCTATGAGTGGTAACCCGTGTCTCTCATTATTTTATTCATCATTGAGAGTGGTGAGACTCGAAGTGAGTCTTTGTACATCATGGTGGGCTTATTGTGATTTTTTCCTAAGTATTTTGTTTACGAGATGTGATTTGATACTCCATCAAGATGTGAGTTCAGTGTGCGTTACAATTTTATCAGCCGAGATGAGTTAGTGGGGAATTTCAATTGGTATGTTATATTTTTGGTATGTGACTTAGAGTTGAGGGCGAGACCCTCGTGATATTTTGTGATTCGAGATGTTGGGACCGGGTTGAGTACCACGATGGAAATTTTATCAGGATGGGATCCTTGTGATTTGTTCATATGCTTTACTTCTTCCTTGTTATATTGCTTTTGTAAGTCAATATTGATAGAGATTTGTGCATAGGGGCTTGTTTGATAGTTTCCTTATGTGTTCTCTCTTCATATTCAGTCATTTTTGTTATGTGCCTCTTTAGTTTTAGCTTGCGGGATGTGGGGCTCAGTAGTGTTAGTTGTGGATGGGTGATTCGTGTGTCTAATAATGAGGTCCCCGTGTTTATTGCATCGTCATCAGTGCTATGATAGGTTAAAACAGAGTTCTTTCAGATATGAGGATAATTGCCAATGTTGAGTTGATTTCGGGCAGCTATTGTGATCAAAAGTGTTATTTTGAGCACATGTGTGATGTGCTATATTGTGTGGTCTCACCTTATGGGTATAGTCATGAGTTGATGCAGCTGGTTGAGGCTAATGCCGGATATGGATTTAGAATCGGGTCTTTTGGAAATGAGTAGAAGGTGAGAAATTGAGGTTGGAGGCTTATCGGTGGTGATAGAAAGTCTATATTGCAGTTGTGATTGGGTCATCAAGATTATGTAGGTTGGGGTGACGTGGGATCACCCACGGGTGTGTGTTGGAAGTGTGCATTCAGTGATTTGATGAGTTCGAGGTGAATCTTGGCGCGTTCGAGGACGAACGTTTGTTTTAAGAGAGGGAGAATATGACGACCCGACTGGTGGTTTTGAGAATTTAAGCTCCGTTCGGTGGCGTAAGGTCTTGAATATCTTCACATCGGGTGTATTGACTTGCGTGTGTGGTTGGATTCAGTTACCGGATAATCCGGAGTCGAATTGGGAGAAAATAAAATTCAATTTTTGAAGCTTAAGTGATGGAAGTTGACCTGGAGGTTTGACTTTTGTGTAAATGGCCTCAGAATGAATTTTGGTTAATGTCAACAGCTTTGTATGGTGATTTTGTACTTAGGCGCACGTCCGGAATTGGTTTTGGAGGTCCGTAGAGAGATTTGAGGTAATTCGGCGAAAGTTAGAAATTCGGCGATTTCGGCCGATAGGTGAAATTTTGATATCGGGATCGGAATGGCTATAGGTCTGTGGTGTTATTTATTACTTGTCCACAAAATGTCAGGTCATTCGGGCATGGTTTGGTTGGTTTCGGCATCGTTGGCGAATTTTAGAAATGTAGAAATTCTGAGGCTTGAATCCGAGATTTGATTCGGCATTTTGATGTTGTTTTGGGTGTTCCAGAGGTTCGACTAAGTTCATGTATTGGTATGTGACCTATTGGTGTAATTGGTTGAGATCCCGAGGGGCTCGGGGTGGGTTAGGATGGTTAACGGGAAGTTTGATATTTGGAAATGCAGTTGGTGCTGCTGTTCTGGTGCGATCGCACCTGCGGATAGGGAACCGCAGGTGCGAAAAAGGGCGCACAGGTGCGAAAGGAGGAGGAATGGGCAGCCTCCGCAGGTGCGGAGTATTTTGGCGCACATGCGGCGCCGCAGGAGTGGGCTCTTGGGTGCAAAATCGGAAAGGGGCACATGTGCGATAGGTCATGCGCAGATGCGACTAAGTTTGTCGCATGTGCGGAAGTCCCGGCAGATTCCATTTAAGCAAGGGTTAGCCATTTTCTTCATATTTTGAGTTTTGGACTTCGGATGTGGGAGTGATTTTTGGGGATTTTCAAGCTAATCGAGTGGGTAAGTGTTCTTCACCTAGATTTATATATATTCCATGATTTTATCCTTGTTTTTACCATTTAAATTTGTTTTGGGTTGAAGAAAATGTGGGTTTTGAAAGAAAACTTCTCAAATGAAAATTCGTGATTTGAGGGACCGAATGGTATCGGAATTTGATAAATTTTGTATGGTTAAACTCGTATTGGAATGTGTATTCGGATTTATTATAAAATTTTGCGGGTTTCGAGGTGCGGTCCCAGGGGTCGACTTTTTGGTCGATTTTTATAATTTTGTAAAGGTTGAAACTTTATTATTCGAAATAGTTTCTTATACATTTTATGTGTATTCTGAAATTGTTTTAGTTGATTTTGAGCCGTCTAGAGGTCTTTTAGCCCGAGAAGTCATTTTAGAGTACCGACTTGTCGCCATCGAGGCAGGTATCTTGCCTAACCTTGCGTGGGGGAACTACCCCTTAGGATTTGAGTCTTCTATGTTGATTGTAGCCCATGTACGCTAGGTGACGAGTGCGTACTCAGACTTGTTTGTATAAATTTGGCCTTTTAGGATTCTTAGGTCCTTATACTTCCTTTGTATGGAGTAGTAATTACTATGACTACATTTTTTATTGCTAATTTCATCATTTCCTGCTTAAATTAGAATTACTTGCTTTTAGATTACTTTGTTGTATATCCGATCTTAATCAACTTAATTGATATTTTACTTCTTCTACCATCATGCTATATTTTCTTCATAAATTGTCTAATTAACAAGAATTAGTATTATCTAACCCTATAATTGTTTAGCCGTAATTGCAATATTTGTTTGTTGGTGTCAAGCATGCCCGTGAGTCATATACTGTAATTTATATGATTTTTCCTTAAGTGTTACTTAGGTTTAGTTTGATAACCATCCATGTTGATGGTATCTCCTTGGTGTTGCCTATTGCTGAGCATTGTGCAAGCTGAGTTTCATTCCGTAAAGCTAATTGTTTATGTGAGATTGGTTATAATTGTTTCCCTTACCAGGATGATATTGATTCTACTGTTGATTCCCTTTGTCGGGACAGTGTGGTTTCTATTATTGTTCATGTTATTGATGATATTGTTCCCACTGTTTATTCTCTTGACGGGACAGTATGGTTTCTATTATTGTTCATGTTGTTGATGATATTGTTCCCTTTGTTGATTCCCTTGTCGGGACAATATGGTTTCTATTATTGTTCATGATGTTGATGATGTTTCTTCCATTGTTGACTCCCTTTCCGAGACGGTATGATTTCTATGATTGTCTATATTGTGGATTCCCTTGCCTGAATGCTATCATTTCATTTATTTGGGTGAGAAAGAGTGTAAAGCACGAAGGGTGATGTCGTGCCTTTGTTTATATCCATTATCATGTGAGGAAAGAGTATAAAGCACGAAGGGTAATGTCGTGCCATTGTTATATTCCTTATCATGTGAGGGAAGAGTGTAAAGCACGAAGGTTGATTCTGTGCCATATTACTGAAATTAAAAGCACGAAGGGTGATGTCGTGCCATATTATTGAGAGTAAAAGCACGAAGGTTGATGCCCGGACTGCGCACGCAAATTGAGGTATTTAAATTAGCCTTTTATGGCTATTAAGCATGGAACAGAGTCTAGATTTATAAAATGACTCATTGGGTCATCACATATTTGGTGTGACCTGTTGTTATTGTCTTGTACTTGACCTTTATCTCATTGTTGTTGCACCGTCCATGTATTTAATTTTCTTAATTTACGTGTCGTATCCGTCGATTTCTATGGGGAAGACGAAAGTAAAAGCATGAAGGGTGATGCCGTGCACTTGTTCTATTGGGAACTAAGCTCGAAAGACCTCTATTGAAAAAGTATATTTTTAAAAGTAATTATCTTGAAGGAATTATGTTTGAAGATTTTCTTTTCTAAAAATATATGTATATATATACATATATATATTCGGAGAAAAGTATATTTCAAAGAAAGTTTTCTATTTGAAATGAGTATGCCCAAAGCTTTCAATACAAACTTACGGGTGAAGGTTTACACTCGAAGTATTTTTTCAAAGACACTTGGGGTACCGAAATGTTGAATTATTATTTGTTCATACCATAATGTGATTTCTATTCGGTTTCGGGATGTTCTCGTACATTCTTTGTATATTGTTGTGATGTTCTGTTGTTATTGGTTGTATTCCCTTCCGCATTTCATTAGTTATGTTGTGTAGCCATTAAATAGATGTAACAGCCTGTCATTTCGATACTTATGATTGTTTGATTTGATAGACCAGTGGGTGTCTTGACTAGTCCTCGTCACTACTTCACCGAGGTTAGTCTTGAGACTTACTGGGCACCACTATGGTGTGCTCATGCTACTCTTCTGCACATTTTTGTGTAGATTCCAGGTTTTTACATCGCGGTTGATCGATAGCTAACAACGTGGTTGCTGTTGTGGAGGCTCAAGGTAAAACCACTTCAGCGTTCGCGGTTTCGGAGTCACCTTCTTATATTTAGCATTCATACACTTTGTATTTATTCCGAACAGTGGTATTTAGAGATGTTAGTGTAAATTCCTTAAAGCTTATGACTTGTACTTACCGGGTTTGGGGATGATATGTAATGTATATAGATCTTTATCAAGAAGCATTTAAAAGTTTCAATATTTTTATTTATGTTTACCAAATATTAGGCTTACCTAGTCCTTAAGACTAGGTGCCGTCACGATACCCAGCGGAAAGAAAATTGGGTCGTGAAAATAATTTTTTTTAAAAAATACAGTCAAAACACTTATAAGATACAAGTAATTTTTTTTGATAATTAATTAATAACTTCGTAAATGATAGATAACATGTTATCACTTCTTAAACTATATTATCACAAAATTCTTTACATTGTCAATATACATATACATAACTAAATTGATAGCTCACTGCCTTGCTAGAGCATATGTTTCTATGTCTGATTCAATGCAGTGGGATACTACTCCGGCCCGCCGTATCTCATTACTGCTATACTCGCATTTGATTCGGATAATATTCTCTATGTTCATTTTTACTTGTTCATTATAAACTTTGTATATTTCCTAAAAAATAATTAATAAAGCGTATAATTTGTCATTGTATACATAAAAAAATAATGTATATTTTTAATAAATTTGAGGAAATAATTTGAATATTTAATATTGTGGGTATAACAGGAAAAAAAAAAAATAACTACTTCGTAATGCAGAAAGGCCTTGGAAGAACAAGTCGAAACTTCTCGTTTTGAATATACCTCCTGTAAATCAAAACACTAGTTTAGGGCACCCCAATGGTGGGCAACATGGAGATTCAATCATCTTTCTCTCTTTCCCTCAAACCACTACTAGAGTGTTCAGGCAGGTGGAGTGATGGCTAAGTGAGTCAGTCAATGACAAAAAGGGAAGAACTTAAGGCTATCTTTCTCGGAGTTCCACAAAGAGTCTTGATAGCTCTGCTAAAAGTGTCAAGTAAAAATAAAAATCTATTTTTACAATATTAGATAAATAAAAGTAAACGGAAGGAGTATATGATGTATTAGCCATTTATCATACTATAATATAAGGGTGAAGTCCCAAACTCAAAATTAAATTACTAAAATACCTCTTAAAAGTTGAAAGGACATTTTATTCTTTCTTTGAATGCTACTTTTATATTTTATTTTTGTACTAAAAAGTAAATTTATCTTTCAATAAAGAATAATAGATACTATAATCTGCATTAAATCAGATAATGGAGAAGACAATAGTGTGAAAGATAGCTGCAGTAAGTGATAATGTGTATGTTGCACTCTTTCAACTCCTAGATAAAATTGTATTACTCTGCAGCTTTTTAATTACTAATTAGAATTACTTCATCTTCTCTCTTTCACTGGTCACCATCTTCGGTATACATAACTCATCTACAAAATGTCAAATAAGGTGCACCTTTTTCTTTTATGTTAATTTTTACAAGTATTTTGGGACCACTTTAGGAAGAAAATTTAAGTTATTGTCATAACTTTGCATTTGTATCTCCTATAAAATGCTTTTTGTAAATATTTTTGGCATGTAATGGACGAGTTAAAGAGTCAAAGTACTACATAAATTTATGTTGATTTCTACTTATATGTACATCGTATCTATCTAACTAAAGTTAACTAATCATTTTTATCAACAATTAAGTTTGAGCTTGTATTTTTATCTCAAAATCTAAAAAAAATCGTGCATCTTATCACATAGTATTGATTTGTCCATCCATATGTTATGTTATTGATTTGTCATTTTCATCTCTCTTTGTATCCATTTTAGCTTATAATTTCGCTTTCTTATGCCAGATTGGCGTGACCTGAATCACTAAAAAGGAAAACGTTTTTGAAAATTCTTTAACAATCCATTTTCCTTTGAGGTTATAATTTTCTTTATGAAGTTGAAATTTATATTACCATTGTTAGTGTTTAATTTACTAATTTTGAAGCTTTCATTATCTTTGATGGAGAAATACTCTATGAGAATTTGATGTTTGTTATTAGTTTTATTGTAGTCCGCTTTGTTTTTGGAACTAGATCATATAATATATTTCATTGGTATTTTAATTTTTTCACGACAATTGTGCCCATCTCCATGAACCAGGGGCGAAGGTACATAGGGTCAAGGGTGGTCAACTGACCACTCTTCGCCGAAAAATTATACTACGTATAAGGTAAAATATTGTTTGATATTGATTAAAAATAGATTTTAAACACATTTACATAGCCCACTGAAAAAGGGTGTTCAAAATTGGAACATCCTTATTGACTTTTTTGGCTTCACCACTGCCATGAACAATTTATCGATATTGTAATTTTTTATGATATTTTGGTCAGTTATTGTTGAGTTTATTTATATTCATCTTTTAATTTCATGTTCTAATGTTTCTTATCAGAATGTCAAGAAACTTTCTTGAAACCCCTTTATGGATAACATATGAAGATTTGTGCCTTTTTCTTGCTCTATTTCTAAGATTAAACTTTTTCTTTGAAAATTCTTTATGCTAAAATTCGTTATCTATTTTATGTCAACTAAATTTAAAAAATGAATTATCTTACCGTGCGAAGCGTGGACAATTAACTAGTTTCAAGAGAGAGAAATCAAGACCATCTTCAACCCTTGCCTTATAAGATGCTATATATCACCCAACTTTTTATTAGTATCAATTTTCAGTAGACCCCAATTGCTAGGTAGTGTCGATTGAATATGATAGAAACTAAGGGTACACCAAACTGTATAGAGAATTAGATTCTTTATCAGTTATCACAGTAAGCAATAGACTGTAAAATCAAACAGTATAAGGAACCAGGTTCTCTATATGTTCCCACAGTAAATCGGCAGTAAGTAAATAATACCCGATATTTACGTGAAAAATTCCTTGCTCAAGGATTTAATAACCACGACCTATCATAGTAGGATTTCAACTCCACTAACTAGTGCAACATCTTTTATAGTTGTAGAGTTGAACATACGACGACCAGGGGAACTGATCCATATATGTTCCCTCTGATGTTCCCTTATCTGATTTCATTGAGAATTGAACCAGACATCCGACTAGTTATTCTAAATGCAAGAGAACTAATTGTATTAGGTTCCTTATCTGGTTCTCTCATGAAGTTTGTCAAATCATCAAAATAAAATACGCATAACTTATCAATTTACTCCTTTCTGATGATGACAAACTTAGAATTGATATTCCCCCTGAGAACCAGATCTCCACATATTCCCCCTACGAATCATCTAAATTCCCCCTGAGATCCAGAATAAAGGAACTGATCACAACCGGTTCCTCGAGGCTGTTTGCAAATCATCAAAACACAAAATAGTATAACTTATCAATATCCCCCTTTTTGATGATGAAAAACTCAGAATTGATATTCCCCATAAGAATAGGTTCCTTACATGTACTGATCACATCTGGTCCAGTACCTGGTTCCTTGAGAACGTTTGGAAAATCATCGAAACATGAAACAACGTAACTTAGAGCAATTTCTCCCTTTTTGATGATGACAAATCCAAAATTGATGTTCCTCTTGAGGACCAGAATTCTCACATGTTCCCTTGCGGATCAGACCTATAATAAACATGTTATCAGCAACGTTCCCCCTACGAAGAATAGTTATCTTTCATGCACAATACATCATGTCAATTCGATTTTGTTCCTCCCGTTGTTCACACCTATGTAACTTCCCCCTTTTGGAATCATTGAAAAAAATAACAGAAAAAGCACGACCAAAAAGAAGTTCAACAACGTTAACTTATGTCACTTGGGCGTGAATGTCATTGCACAAAATATAGTGATTGCCCATAGTGAGTAATTATAACAAAAGCATAATAGTTTCAACAATACATAATATGACAATTTAAACAACTAAAGTACCAAGGTCATCAAACATAGGGATCAAAAGAAGATAGGAATTTGAGGGAATTTGGAAGGAGTGAAGGACATTGATCACTTAGCAGGAAGAAAAGTAAGGTGCTAAGGCCTTGATGAGCCTGTCATTCATTCATTCACAATCATTTGATTAATGATCATCTGATCTCTCAGGTCTTCCACTTGTTTCCTCAATCTTTCATTCTCACCCTTCAACTTAGAATTTTATTCTGGCAAGGGTTCACGGGGATCTGGTTCTCTATCTATCTGAGCAGGTTGAATCATCAATCAGATCACAAAGAATCTCCCCAAGATTCTCCTTATCAAGAATTAACTCGATCTCATGCTCAGCATCAAAGTATCACATACAACATAGAAGTTTTTACTTCTTCTTCATAAACGTTTGGACATGGAGGAACAAAGAGGTGATTCTATTTTTGGAACTCAACAATGTCAAGAAGTTCCTTCATTTTTAAGCAATATCAGAGTCAACACTCTGCGTAATAGCACTTTTTTAGACTTCAGAGTCTTCTACCTCTCCAAACCCGATAACTCAACATTTTGCTTCTATAAGGAACCAGATTCCTCACTCACACTACCCTTTCTTTCCCTGAGCGGCCATGTCTCTCTCTTCTTATTCTCAATTTGTTCACCCTTATTATCTGCTGCATCTTTCTCAGCCAACTTTCTTTTCTTCATTTTTTTTTTTGAATTCTTTCTCACAAGTGAAGATGTTTTCACTCCATACTCTCTTCCACAATCACCTCATAAGCAGGCCATACCACTTCATCATCAATTAGCCTAATTTTCATCAATCATTTTTACTAGATCAGAGGTTCGTTTAAGCAGAGAACTCAATAGAAAAAAATCGTCATCAGAATTAACATCCTAAGAAGGATTTGAGGGACCAGGTCCCTCGTTTAGTTCCCCCTTTTTCCAGCACATCCACCGATTCCTCCATCCTTCAAGGCTTCTACTAACCCAGCAACAATTTCAGTCTCACTCTCTAGAATATTATATCTACCCAGTTCCTTTTCAGTTAAAGTCTCATCAAAATCTACCAAAGACTTCTTGAGTTTCGATTTAGATGGAGTTAGGATTTTGGTAGGTGACAGAGTTGGGATCACTTTTGTCATATTTGGAGAGAAGGATTATTTTTAAGATGGTTGATTTGGTTTTGAAGAAAAGAATCGGTTTTGGTTAGGTGTGAGAGAAAGAAAAGGTTTTTTGGGGCAACGAGTAAGTTTAGAAAAGGTTTAACACTTTGGACTTCAAAATTTTGGAGAGAGATGGGAATAAATTAATGATATTACACTGCAACAGTTTAAAAATGCATATAAGTATTAAAGAAACTACTAACCTGAGTCACCGGAACCAGGTTCCTTTACGGTTTTTGAAAATTTGAGCAAAAACTCCTAGAAGTGCATTTCCACTCTTACTTGGTTTGTCCTGAAACCTCCATGTATGTATACGTGTAACATGGATTTGAGTTAGATATCACCAAAAAATACTTTTTAGCATTGTACTTTTCCTTCTTAACATAGACAACCATCGAAGGATCAGGTCCTTAGTTAAGCTTGATCAACCCCAACTCCAGACGATTTCTTTCAAAGTGTTCCCTGCTCAGCGCTTGGTGAAGATGTCTGCTACCTGGTCTTCCATCTTCTTGAACTCCAAACAAATTAGACCCTTTTCAACATTATCCCTTAAAAAGTGATGTCGCACATCAAAATATTTTGAACTCTTGTGTTGTACCGGGTTTAAGTTGTAAATACCCAATGACTTCAAGATGTTGCTTGATCTGTAGTAGTTGCGCAAAACAAGAAGCAGTAACGTATTCAGCTTCAACAGTATAAAGAGCCACACAGTTTATTTCTTTGTACCCCATGAGATCAAGCATAACCCCAGAAAATGTGACGTTCCATATGTGCTCTTTCTATCCACTAGATATTCATCATAATCAGCATCAACATATCCAACCAAGTCAAAAGTATCTCTTGAAAAATAGACGAGGACCAGGCTCTGCGTTCCCTTAGGATACCTCAAAATTACCTTGGCAATCTTCAAGTGAGAGTCTTTTGGGCCATGTTCCAATCATTATTCTGTCTAAAGGCCTAGGGATCAGATGCCACACTTTGTTCCTCTCAACTGATTGAGTTATTCTTTCATAGCAACTATCTAGTTAGCATTTTTCAATGCTTCTTTGATGTTCTTAGGCTGTATTTGAGACAAGAAGGCTGATAGGGCAAACATATTACTTACCTAAGAACTAGGTTGAGTACCAGAGTCTGAGGGCGTGATTACATTTTGAAGGGATGTGAACTCCTTTGCTTCTAGTTGGATACTTGAACTTCATAATTTGAAGCATCAGGTTCCTCCATATTAGAAACATCATTGAAATCAACAGAAATATGACTTCCACTCCTTTGTTTTGCATCAGGAGTACCTAATGCAGCATCAACAACGCTATGTTCAGCTTCAGTCGAGGTGATAGAGGGACCAGGTTCCTTTGTGCCTTTTGGAGATTCTGCTACATCTCGTTAATCGCTTTGCTTGACTTGACTCATCAAATTAGTCTTTTCATTTGCAATATCTATAGCTTCACTATAAGCATTTGTAAATTCTCCATCTTCATCTTATTTTTTATGTGACCATGTGAAATCATTGTTGAGAACGAAACACTTTGCATCCAAAGGCTCTTGGGTAAGTCAGCTTGGATTTTCTCCCATTGAGCAGTTCATAGAGAGACTTCTCGAGAAGGGACCTGATCATGCATTTGTTAATCAAGTAGCAAGCAGTGTTGAATGCTTCAGCCCACGAACGATGTCCTCCATAACCGACTTGTTCATCAAATAAAAACTCGCATGCCCAGTCGTCTATGCCAAATTCTGCATCATCATCAATGACACTTAGGCATGTTATATCACCACCATTCAATGAATCAAGGTCTGCAACGTTGATGTTCTTCAATCTTTTGGCTATCAATACCATTTTACCAGTTTTAAGATTAGTGAAAGTGCAAGATTTGGACAAGAACTTCATTTTTCCTAATCACATATTTGAGACACGCTCAACAAGCTATATTTCAAGCCATTCACATTGTATACATTTTCAATTACATGGGAGAGGGTTCTGTCAATTTTGCCAACACCAAGACTATAGCCTTCTTGCCATTTCCAAAGGACACACTCTCACGTTGGAAGACCTAGAGTTAGAGTAAATCATTCATTCTTCTAGTTTTATGCTTAGAGAAGCCGCTATTCATGTACCATTTTTTGACTGCTACCTCTCACTCTAGCATGCACACAAAATCAATGATTAGACTTAGGAACCAAAGCCATCTTGGATCCCTTATAATGATAGAACAAGCGGATCAAACTTCTTTTTGCCCATGCAGGCAACACATTTTTTCTGGTCGAGGAACTAGGTTCCTCAATAGTAGGTCTCTTTTCAACAAAAACTTTGTTTTTCTACAAAGACTAAATTTTAATTTTACAAGAGTCCTTGTAATGACCCGTTCGACCACCAGTGGCGAAACCAGAAATTTTATTTAGGGTGTTCAAGTTTGAAATAAGTAAACCCGATAGAGGGTATTTAATATAAGTTATATATCATTAAAATCTAATATTTTACCTATATATACAATGTAATTTTTTGACAAATGGTGGTCAGTTAACCACCCTTAGGGCTATGTACCTTCTTCCCTATTGACCACCGTGAGTGCACAACCAATTATCAGCCACAATTACATATTTGTTATGGGGATTATAAGACGTTTTAGCCTTTTGGAACCCGTTTCCTTGCTTGTTTTCCACCATTACTCTTGTACATAGACGTCATCAGAGGACCAGGTATAATTAAGTGACTTATCAAAATCATTTTTAACCCTTTTCAAATCCTCCTGAAGTTGTCTATCTTTTCAAGCTCAGCAAAAAGATTTGTTTTAACTTTCTTAAGCTCACTCTCAATCTCAAGTTGATCCTCACTATCTACTTCTTTACCCTTAGTATTGTCCATCCATTTTTTCGTTTAGTTTTTCAACAAGTTATTTTTTCTAGTTACTTCTTCCATTTGTTCCTTCAAATCTACAATGGAAACTACCATAATATCCCTCTCTTGTTCTATGTCACCAATTTATTCTACCAAAGCATTTTTCTCGTTAATGAGGCTATGATATGCATCAATCAACACATTTGCTAAGGACATCAATTTTTTCTTAAAGTAAGTTTTCAGATTTCTTTGAACCCAAGAAAACTTACCTCATCTTCCTCATTGTCCTCATCATCATCAGATTTGTCCATGAGTGCAAATATTGACTCACATTCTGAAGATCCATTGTCACCAACCATCATAGTTGTATCTCCTTGGTCATTTTCACCTTCAGATTCACTTGAGGAATTTCCCTAGTCAGTCAGGGCTTGCTTCACCATGTTGTCAACAACATCTTTTCGTTTTAACTTTCTGTCAGGGACCTGGTTCCACTTAGTCGCATTTTGAGTGTTGGTATTGTAATGATCCTGCTTATGACAACAATCATTTCCTTTGAAATTTCTTCTTGAACTTCCTTTCTTTGAAATCCCACCATTTTTTTTGAATCATCTTTTGGAATCTTTAAGTGAGATACTCTGTGTTGGATTCATCACTACTTGAATCCTTGTTGGAAGCCTTGAGAACCATGTTCTTCTCCTTCCTGGGATCTCTCTTTCGAGATCTTTCTTTCTCTTCATCTCATATGTTTTGAGATTTCCAATAAGCTCGTCAATAGTCAGCTTCTGCAGGTCTTTGGCTTCAGCGATAGCATTAACCTTGCTCTCCCAGGAACCTGGTAGAACACTGAGTATCTTTCGGACTAGCTTGTTGGTTGGAAATATTTCACCAAGTGAATGAAGCTCATTAATTTTGGATATGCATATCTTGAATGGACTCATCCTCTTTCATTTTAAAGAGTTCATACTCAGTTGTCATCATATCTATTTTGATTGTTTCACCTGAGTAGTTCCTTCGTGAGCCGTTTGAAGAGCTTCCCAGATTTCCTTGGTAGATTCACACGCCGAGATACGATTATACTTGTCTGGTCCAATACTACACACAAGAATTTTCTTCTCCTTGAAGTTCTTCTCAACAGCTTTTCGGTCAGCACCATTGTATTCTTTTCTTGTCTTTAGAATAGTATTTGTTCCCTCTCCAACAACCTTCATATGGACAAAGGGACCATCACAAATCACGTCCCAAAGCTCGGAGTCATCAGCCATAATGAAGTCATGCATTCTTGTTTTCCACCAACCATAGTAATGTACATTAAATCTTGGGGGTCTATATGTTGATTGTCCTTCCTCGAAGTTTGGTGGAGCAGTCATGATGGGGATCTTTTCTAGGTGTTAACCTTTAAGAAAGAACCTGGTCTGATACCAATTGATAGAAATTAAGGGGCCACCAAATTGTATAGAGAACCACGTTCTCTATCAGTTCACATGGTAAACAATAAACTATAAAACCAAACAGTACAGGGAACCAGGTTCTCTGTCTGTTCCCATAGTAAATCGACAGTAAGTAAAGAACACCCGATATTTTCGTGAAAAACTCCTTGTTCAAGGGATTAAAAATCACGACCTTCCCTAGTAGTATTTGAACTCCACTAAACCGAGTAAACTTCAGATTACAACATATTGCAATCTAGGAATTAAACTCATAATTTTCCACTCCTTACAATAACTCTATTATAAGCCCTTTGCAATAACTCTATCACAAAGCAACAAACCTTGACTAACTTTAGTCAAGAAACTAAACCAAACAGTAGTTTAAACTTGTCCTACAAAAACACTTCTTGAAAGTAGTGTAGGATTACAAATGAAAAACAAAATAACAAAGACTCAACAAACCGAAGGACTTAAGATATCTTCAATCTTTTGATCTGGTCCTTGAGGTTGCAGCAGCTTTGTTCTTGAGAGAATATTGTCTTTTGATTTGGAAGTGTCGGGGAGATGAAGTCTCTTGCCTCATGTTGATGTGTGTGTGATGTCATCAAGGATGATGCAATAAAGCGTCCTTTAGTTTGGCCGTAGCAAGCTATAAATGTGCTGTTGTACTGCTGTCAAACGGTATAGTGCAGCAGCCTGCCAGACGGTACAGTGCAACATCTTTTACAGCTGTAGAGTTGACTGTACGACGACCACAGGAACTATTCCATATTTGTTCCCTTTGATGTTCCCTTATCTGATTTCATTGAAAATTGAACCAGACATCTGACTAGTTACTCTGAATACAAGAAAACTAATTATATAAGATTCCTTATCTGATTCTTTAATAAAACTTATCAAATCATCAAACCAGAAGACTCATAACTTATTAGAAGAGATTCCATTATAAGGTACATGATGATGGAACAAAGAAACTAAAAAGAATTAGTGGCGGATTCGAACTTTGGCCCCCACCAGCCACTTTTTTCACGTTAAAAGAGGAGATGTCTTTTATCATATTTGTTCCTCTTCCTTTGAGAAGAATTTTTTTCGTCTGTGTCGGTTAAGTATTAAAAACGAAACTAATGTAGACTTGTGGAGTATTTCCTAGACTAGCATGGAATTAAATTGTTTATAAGCTTTTTTAGTCTACCATTTAGGGCATGCTCTTCTTGACCATGCCGTATTCATAATATCTAAGCAATTAAAAATTAAAAATGAGAATATATATATATATATATATATATATATATATATATATATATATATATATATATATATATATATATCATGTATTATTAGTTTAATAAAGATGTCACATACGAAATTACGAATATTAAATAATTAAGCAAGTGAAAGAGAAGAAGAGGCGAGGTGAAAGGGATAGAAGGTAGAAGGAAGAGTATCAGGCAAAGAAGCTGCTCAATTGGAACTCAAACGCTCGGTTGTTTGGCATGCGATATATGAAGGTATAGTGTTGGTATAAAATTTAATACCACATTAATACTTTGTTTGGTTAGCAAATCTGGTATAAGTTATCCCGAGATTAATATTAGTATCGGGATAACTTATACCTTGAGGGTAAGGTAGTTAGTGCCGGAATAACTTATATTGTTCTTAGAAATTATGCAATTGTCATTTTTAATACGACATACCAAATAATGGATAAAATCTTAATTAGATACGGCTTATGCCGGGATAAGTTATGTTGGGACTAGTTATGCTGGGTTAAGTTATCCTGGTATTGTTTTTTATCCATTGTTTGGTATGTTGTTTAAAAATGACAATTGCATAATTTCTAAGAAGAATGTATAAGTTATCCGACACTCATTACCCCATCCTCTATAAGGTATAAGTTATCCGGGTACTAATTTTAATCCCGGAATAATTTATACCAAATTTGCTAACTAAACAAAGTATTAAGATGGTATTAAATTTTTATACCAGTACTATACTTGCTTATACCTCATACCAAACGACTATTGGAAGACCCTACTAGAGACTAAATATTCCCCTCAGTACTTCTCAGCTTATATAATTTATTTAGGAGTCGTTTGGTCGCTGGAATTTTAATCTTAATATCGATATAATTTGAAATTATATTCTTTTGGTTATGAGTATTAATTAATATCGGTATAAGGTTTATAATATCTTGGAATATTATTATCCCAAATTGGAGCTTCTGTTAGAACCAAACTACCCCTTGCTTTACATAACTCATTTTCATGAGCTCGCTTATTACATGAGATAATGAGCTCTTTGCTAGCTTATTACATGATCTCGACCTCTATTAAAATTCCCTAAGCTCATTAATGGGAGAAATTAAAGATTGTCTAATTGTTTTACCTAAAATGTGATAAGACACTTAATATATAGTTAAACGGAGTTTATTGTTGGGCTAATCCTAGTTAAACTTAATAACTACTAGATCTAGAAAAAATACAAGTTTTCAGATGGACTAATAATGCTATAATAAATGTCAACATCTTGAGTTGAGAATGATTAACAAAAATTGGTATGTAAAGGTAAGAATTGAATGCATGCAATGACAATAAATGTAATAACCGAAAATCGCACGTCCAAATATCGTGCGTTGAATATTGATAACCTCGTTTGTCAGCTGATGGAATAATAGGTAATATGAGAGGATTTCAGAGTTCTTGGATCTAGAATCTTCAAAAAGGTAATTCTCAATATTTGAGTCAATAGATAAGACAAAGTGAATATGCTCTTTCGATAGCTTTCTCGATACAAAAGTTACCCTTCCCCTTTCCTATCTCATCTATATATAGGGGACAATTCTCAAGTAACCCTAAAGAATATTAGGGAGGAATATTCTTTAATATTCCTCACTTGCGACTTAAACCTCATCTGCCGCCATCAGCATTTTCCGCCTGACTTCGTCCCAGCCAAGGTTGCTGATTTTACTTGCTGATCGAGCTGTTGTTCGACCTTGATTGTTTTCATCGCTAAGGCCGACCCGAATTTTGGCCAATACACCAATATCCACGAGGCTAGAACTTAATCAAATTTTGTTTGAGAAAATACGTAACTAAGATATCATATTGGATTTAGTTATATGCATTGACGGTTTAATGATGATATTTTTTAGACTATTAGAGTAATTCTCTTATAACACTTACTTATTATTTATTCTAAATTATCAAACTACTCAAAATTACATGTAATTAAGTGATATGATTGTGATTAGTAAGTGAAAAAACTCTTTCTAAGTTATTGCATTACGAGTTCAAACTCCTTGGAGTGACTCAATTAACGTTTTTCTTTCTCCCATATTAATTATGGTAAAAAGAAAAAATGAAAATGTTTCAGTCTCCAGCATTTTCAAAAGAATAAATTATACTTAACCCCCTTCGTGAACTTGTGAATGGAAATGACTCTTGAACAATATTTCCAGCGAGCTTTAACATTAGTTATTACTACTTACTACTAATTCAAAATTCTAACTCTTGTAATGTTCAGTAACAAGCTGAGCAATATGAGCTTTGTTACTCCACGAAAAGATTTTTAAAATTTAACATAGTTAGTAATATTTAGGAAAAATATTTTGTTAATTATCTACTTATTTAATAAAAGGGTGAAAATCATTCGGGATATTTTACCTCCCGAATGGACACTATTTTGAGAAGTTTAGTTACCTCGTCCTTGATGAATGCTTGCTTTACCTCAGACTTGGGCCTTCTTTTTTGCTTCACTGGCTTGAACTTTGGGTCCAGGCTCAATCGATGTGATTTTATCTCTGGTGGTATCCTTGTCATGTCTAATTGGGACCAAGAAAAATAATCTATGTTACCGATAAGAAACTTAATGAGTTTTTTCCTGAGTCGGGGGTTAACCCCGTTCCTAGGTATACCTTTCTCTCAGGTAGGTACTCGATCAGTATAACCTGTTCCAACTCTTCGACTGTTGATTTGGTGGCGTCGGAGTCTTTGGGAACAATGAAGGTTTGAAGGGTCCAATAATCTTTGTCCTCTTCTCCATCTATTTCCTGCTTCCCCGACTCAGTCGAGGCTGGTGGTTGTGACTGCTATTTGGCTTTTTGTTTCCCTTTGGTGTCTGATCCTTTCGATGTTGATAGTGTCGATATCGATATTAGCTTATCGACCGCGAACATTTCCTTTGCAGCATGCTGCTCTTCATATATTGTTTTTACCTCGTCCAACTTCGGGAATTTCATCATTTGGTGGAGAGTCGAAGGGGATGCCCTCATATTGTGAATCCAGGGCCTCCCGAGTATGGCGTTGTACCTCATGTCGCCCTCGATTACGTAGAACTTGGTATCTTGTATAGTTCCAACCACGTTCACCGTCAGGATGATCTCTCCTTTAGTTGTCTCAATGGACATATTGAAATCGTTCAAGACCCGAGTTGCGCGCACAATTTGGTCTTGTAGGACGAGATGCTCCATGACCCTTGATCGGATGATATTTTTCGAGCTACCTGGATCCACTAAAACACGCTTAATATAGGATAGAAATTACCAAAGCGTCGTTATGAGGTTGAGAAATTCCTTCTGCTTCTCGTCGTTGAATGATACGGTGCCATCTGGCACATAATCTCGGGTCTGTTTTTCCCTTTAGTGTGTTTAGTGTGTTTGAATATGGGCCCTTGTAGAATATTGACCCCGCCGACGATCATATGGATTACATGTTGCGGCTCCTCCTGTTCATTTTTTCTGTTGGCGTCCCTTTCTCTGAAATGGTTCTTGGCTCGATCACTTAGGAACTCTCGAAGGTGGCCCTCATTGAATAGATGGGCTACCTCCTCTATTAATTGCCTGCAATACTCGGTCTTATGGCCATGCGTGCCATGATATTTGCACATCAAAATTGGGGTTTCTTTGGTAAGGATCGGTCTCTATGGTCCTGGGCCATCTAGTATCTTTGATTCTTCCAATCGTCGATACAATGGCTGATGCGTCGATAATAAAATTATATTCCGACAATCGAGGTGCCTCTGTAGGATCGACATATTTATCAAAACTAGTTTTTCTCATAATTCCCCGAGAATTTTTTCCTCGATCACTTCTTCGATCATTCCGGGCGGAATTGCGTCCCGGGCTGTTGTTCCTGCGATGTGCGATTGGTATCGGTCTTTGTTCGACCGTGGCTCCCTATCAACGTCCCTCTGATTTTTAGTTGCTGACCTGTTTGGATATACTGAACCATAAGGAGTTCCTAATTGGTCATCCTCGACCCTGATCTTTGATTGGTACCGATTATGTACGTCGGCCCAAGTCACCGATGGATATTCGATCAAATTTTGCTTTAGTTGACGTGATGCTATAGAACTTCGTTCATTCAATCCCTGAGTAAAAGCTTGAACGGCCCAATCATTTGTGATCGGTGTAAACTCCATGCTTTCCATTTGAAATCAAGATACGAATCCCTCAGCATTTCATTATCCTTCTGTTTTACTTTGAAAAGGTCTGATTTCCTTGTCGCAACCTTTATGGTCCCGACATGTGCCTTTATGAAAGAGTCTGCTAACATGGCAAATGAGTCAACAGAATTTAGCGGTAGATTGTGGTACCAAATCATTTCCCCCTTCGATAGTGTCTATCCAAAGTTCTTTAATAAAACAGATTCGATCTCATCATCTTCCAAATTGTTACCTTTGATGGCGCATGTATAGGAGCTGACATGCTTGTTGGGATCGGTGTTCCCATTGTACTTAGGTATATACGACATACGAAACTTTTTTGGGATGGGCTTCGGAGCCGCACTTGGGGGAAATAGCTTCTGTACAAATTTTTTCGAATCCATCCCTTTCAAAATTGGCGGTACCCCTGGTATCTAATCAACTCGGAAGTTGTATGTGTCCACTTTCTTATCATTAGCTTCAACGTTCTTTTCTCTCGACTCAAATCTTTTGGTGAGCTCCTCGAGAATTTTCATTATTGCTGGATCGGTCCCCAATTCATTATTGTTCGACCTCTCTGGTACTGGCTCGGCACGGCGGGTGGCTTCTGGTTCGACCCCACTCGGGGTTCTATGTTGATTTTGTAGATGTGCAATAGCGGCTTGATGAGCCTGTAGCATTTCGGATATTATCTGGAGACTAGATCCTCCATCTCTTCTGCCATGTGTACCTTGGCCACCAGATCGTCCTTCTCTACGTACACTCCCTTCGGGGTTTGCGCCCAGGTCTACATTTAAAGCAACGTGTGAACTGACGTCAACTGGGTTGGCAACTGGTGCTCCCCCGAGATCAGCTTGTGGCACTTCGAACCTTGGTGCAATTACATTTTCGTTCTCCCCGTGAAATCCGAGTCCATTGTCACCATGTGTCGGTGCGTTTTGTGAGTTTGACATGTTTTAACCTGAAAGCAAATATACTTGACAAGAACAGGCGTAAAATAGTGTGTGTTATCGAAATTAGTATTGAATAATCACTATTATCCTTAGCCCCACGGTGGGCACCAAACTGTTTACCCCAAATTGTGGATAACAATTAAACTTATATTGTGGTTTTAAGGATATGTGATTTCGTTCAATACCAATTGATAAGCAAGAAAATAAATAGATGAATTAGATTGTAAAATAAACCAAACCAGTGTGTAAGTAAAAAACCTCGACCTCGAATTGAAGCAGTCTCAAGGTGATATAGTAAGAACGGTACATAACAAAATAACTCTGATAAATAGCAAGTTAAATGAATAGCAAGAAAGAAGCGATTGTATATATTTTTCTTAGTGAGCAGTGATGATTACAAATGAATAGAATTCCCCTTTATATAGTAGAGGAGTCCTAATTAAGGTACACTTCTAGTTACAATAGGAAATCATATTTACAGCTGATTAATCGCCACAGATTTGATCAATTCCGAGATTCATGCCACGATCCTCGACTAATCGTAGATTTCTCGCTCTTTCCGTTATAAAGTTATGCCGATATTACTCAGAATCTGTCTCTTTCTGGCCTCGATTGATGTCGACCTCGATATGAAAAAAGGCTTCGATCTAGGACTCGACGTCCTAGTTCTTCGACGTAATATTCATATCTCGACCAAATAGTGAAATCGGACAGCCCCGATTTTTACAGTATACAATCTTATTATTAATTACTATAAAATTAAGTTCATTACAATATAACTAGAGCGGTACTTTTATGAATTTGTAACAAAATTTCTCTTCGCTTTTTTGTGATTAGTATTTTAAATAATACCCATTAATGGGTCTTTTGGTTTGAATACGGCTTATGCCGCGATAAGTTATACTGTTATAAGTTATGTTGTGATAAGTTATTTTGGGTGTTATTTTTTAGCCATTGTTTGGTATGTTGTATTAAATATAACAATTGCATAATTTGTAAGAAGATAGTATAAGTTATATCAGTACTAATTACCCCGCCCTCTATAAGGTATAAGTTATTCCGGTGTTAATTTTAATCCTGGGATAACTTATACCTGGTTTTCTAACCAAACGAAGTATTAAGGTGGTATTAAATTTTTATACCAGCATTATACCTTCTTATTCCTCGTCCCAAACGACCCAAGTATATGTTTGAATTTTTATTATTATTAACGAAATATGTCTAAATTATACATTAGAGAATATTTAAGGTATAAAATATCTAATCTGTAGGAATTTATTACTATAAAATTTATCTTTATATTTAATTTCTATTTTTTGTATTATTGCACTAAGTATATCTTTATGAGGCTCACTAATTTTCATTCTCAATATGTATAAGGAATTTCTATTAATAAGATTTTTAACTCTAATATTTTAATGGAAGTCACTTATTTTGTAATTCAATTCAATAAATTATATACGATTGATAACTATTTTTCACTTCTTCTTTTTTCAAAAATCATTTGTTTTACGGGTAAATTCATAATATAGATCAAGAAAAATATTGTGATATTAAAAAAGTAAAATAAATAAACAGAGAAATATCGATAAACTCGAGAGTAAAATAAGTATTTTTAAAATGAATTGAGTTTGGAGGAGCAGAATGTGTGACGACCCAAAGGGTCATTTTACGAATTAAGACCCAATTCTAGGCTTATTAGTCATAAAAAGACTAATTTTAATCACCTCAATTTGAATGCGATGTCCGGGCGTGAAACCGGAAAGCTTTTATGTGAAAATATGAGAAATAGTAATTTCTAGAGTTACAATTTGGTTTTAGTTGATTTTGGTCAATATTTTGAGTAAACAGACCCGTATGTGTGTTCCGACGATCCCGAGAGGTCCGCAGTAAAATATGGGACTTGGGCGTATGCCCAGAATTGAATTCTGAGGTCCCTAGCATTACGAAACAATTTTTGAAGAAAATTATTTTGCTGGTTATTACAGGAAATAAAGAAATGAAATGATATGTGAAATTATTGGTATCGGGCCCGTATTTTGGTTTCGGAGCCCCGAACAAGTTTGTTATAATATGTAAGTCTTATCTGTGAAGTTTGATGAGAATCGGAGTTGATTTGACGTGATTTGGACGTCCGGTTGAAAAGTTAGAAATTTGAGTGTTCTTGAGGAAATCTTAAGTTTTGAGGTTAAATTTGTAGTTTTTGATGTTAATTTGATGATTTGATCGCACGAGCAAGTCCGTATGATGTTTTAAGACGTGTGTGCATGTTTGGTTTGGAGTCCCGAGGGCTTAGGTGAGTTTCGGGTAGGCTACAAAGTGTCTAGACTTAGAAAATTTCATCACAGCAAAATCTTGTGTTGGAAAGCCTCTGATCTTGCATTTGCGAGATCAGGCTTCGCATTTGCGAAGTCCTGGGCCAGCCCCATATCTCGCAAATGCGAGATTCCTGGTCGCCGAGGTCACTTTATGTCAGAAATGCGACATTTTTATCGCATTTGCGATGATAGCCGAAATTTGAAGGGTTCGCAAATGCGGACCCCTGTTCGCAAATACGAGACCCGCAACCAGTTAAATCAGATTTTAGACGGGTTTTTCACTTCTGTTTCAATTCTCTCAAACCCTAAACCTCCATAGGCGATTTTCCAAAGACCCAAACTTCTCCAAATCATTGGTAAGCGATCTCTAACTAATTCCTTTCATTCCTTAACAGTTTTTAACAAGATTTCAACCTATAATCTAGAGTTTTCATGGTGAAAATTAAAAAAAATTGGGTAGAACTTAGGAATTTCAAATTTTGGGGATTTAAACCTCAAATTGAGGTCTGAATCCGAAATCAATTGTATGTACGGGCTCAGGGGAGATTGGGTAAATGGGTTTTGGTCCGAACCTCGAGTTTAGACCAAGCGAGTCCGGGTCGATTTTTGTATTTTGATAAGAAAACATAGGAAAACATAGTTTTTCATTAAAGTTGATTTCTTTAGGCAATAATTGATGGTATTGAACCAATTGTGATTAGATTCGAGCGGGTTAGAGGCAAATTCAAAAATGATCCCAAATTTTCAAGGGTATCGGCTTCACTGTTCTGCTCTCGAGGTACATGCTACAAAGTCCATTCTTTAAAACGATGTAAAGTTACCTGCAACTTGTCCAAATACCTCTGCATTCTATCCTCTCGAACCTCACAAATTTTGTTTACTTGGTTTACTGCCAGCAGGGAGTCGCACCTGGCTTTGATGACTTTTGTTCCCAAGATTTTATCTAGTTTGATACCTGCAATCATGACCTCGTACTCGTCCTCATTGTTAGTCAACTTAGAAGTTTTGATGGATTGTCTACTAGTATTGCTCCTGGGCGTCTTCAAAACGATGCCTAGCCAGGACCCCTTCACATTCGAGGCGCCGTTTGTGAAAAGGGTACACACCCCCGATGATGTACCTAATTTCAACAAAAGTTACTTTTCAACTTCGGGTACGAGGGTTGGCATGAAATCGATCACAAAGTCTGCCAAAATTTAAGACTTGATGGTCGTTCAGGGTTGATATTCAATATCGTACCCACTGAGTTCGACGGCCCATTTGGCCAATCGTCCCGACAGTTCGGGCTTACGCAAAACATTACGAAGTGGGTAAGTGGTAAATACACATATTGAGTGAACCTAAAAATATGATTTTAGCTTCCTAGAGGAAATTATTAAAGCAAGTGCCAATTTTTCTAAATGTGGATATCTAGTTTCTGCTTCTCCTAGAGTTCGACTTACATAATACATAGGAAATTGCGTACCTTGCTCTTCTCGAACTAGGACACCACTTACCGCGATTTTCAAGACAACTAAGTATAAGTAGAGCCTTTCATCTGCCTTTGGAGTATGAAGAAAAGATGGGCTCGAGAGATATCATTTCAATTCCTCTAACGCCTTCTGGCATTCCGGGGTCTAGGCGAATTTGTTCTTCTTTTTTAGTAGAGAGAGGAACCTCTGGCTCCGATCTGACGATCTCGAGGTGAATCGGCCTAAGGAAGTTATCCGTCTTGTTAGCCTTTGTATGGATTTAACGTTTTCCACTACAGTGATGTCTTCGATAGCCTTGATTTTATCGGGGTTGATCTCGATTTCCCGATTAGACACCATGAAGCCAAGGAATTTGCCCGAACCGACCCCGAAAGCACATTTCTCAGGGTTGAGCTTCATGTTGTATTATCTCAGTATATTGAATGTTTCCTGCAAATGTGTCAAATGGTCCTCTGCGCGCAGGGACTTAACTAGCATGTCATAAATATATAATTCCATTAACTTACCTATTTGTTCTTCAAACATTATATTTACTAGGTGTTGGTAGGTAGCTCCTGTGTTTTTTCGTCCAAAGGGCATTACGTTATAACAATATGTTCCATACTTGGTGATAAATGAAGTCTTTTCTTAGTCTTCCAGGTTTATTTGAATTTGATTGTACCCGGAATAGGCGTCAAGAAAGCTAAGGATCTCGTGGCCGGCCATGGCATCGACCATGCGATCGATGTTAGGCAATGGAAAAGAATCTTTGGGACACACCTTGTTCAAATCCTTATAATCTACACACATCCTAAGTTTGTTCCCTTTTTAGGGACTACGGCTATATTGGCTAGCTGCATGTTTTACTACTGTTTTGTGGAGTGTTGGAGTAGGAAGGGTGTGGAGAACACCATATAGATGTAGGTTTGTGAGCTGGTTGTTCATTGTAACATTTCCGGGTCGTTTGACACAACTACGGTGGTCATCTTATGTATGAAGTGATTAGGTTGAGTGTGGACTGTTTTGGGAGGCTCAATATGATTATTATTGATGTTGTTTGGGCTGTTTGGTGATTGTTTTGACTTGTGTGAAGTCATATATATAGGGGAGGTGATGTCTGTTTCATCATAAAATAGGTTGTGGTCGATACATAATAGTTATGACGCTTAAACGATAACGATAGTGTCGTTTCTCTTATTGTAGATTAAGGAGTTGTGACGTTTGCGTAGCTTAAGGTTGGGGCAGTATATACAAGGTATGTGAGGCTATCCCTTTCCTTCTTTTGCATAATGCCTCAGCTTCTTGGCTACCCAGGTTAGGGCACAACAGGTACGTTCCAGTAGATAATACCGTGCCTCGTACGGAGTGAACTTCTTACTCAGATAATAGATAGCTTTCTCCTTTTTTCCTGTCTCGTCGTGCTACCCCCAAAACGCAGCCAAAAGCTCCATCTAATACTGCGAGGTAGAGTAGCAGGGGTCTACCTGGCTCTGGCGGGACCAAAACTGGTGGTGTTTGACAAATATTCCTTGATTCTGTAGAAGGCCTTTTGACAATCCTCGGTCCATTTGGTCGCAGCATCTTTCTTTAGCATTTTGAAGATTGGTTCACATATGACTGTGGACTGGGCTATGAACCGGCTGATGTAGTTAAGGCGTCCCAGGAAACTCATCACATCTTTCTTGTTCTTTGGCGGAGGTAACTCCTAGATGGCTTTGAACTTTGATGGATCCAACTCTATCCCTCGGCGGCTAATGATGAACCCAAGCAATTTCCCAGCAGGAAACCTGAATGCACACTTCACGGGGTTTAATTTCAAGTTGTACTTCCACAGCCTGTCGAAGAACTTTCTCAAATCTGCTATATGGTCGGTGGCTCTCTTGGACTTGATGATGACGTTATCCACATATACCTCGATCTCTTTATGTATCATATCATGGAAGATAGTGGTCATAGCTCTCATATAGGTGGCCCCATCATTCTTTAGGCCGAATGACATCATCTTATAACAGTTACTCCCTACGGCGTAATGAAATCCATTTTCTCGGCATCTTTCTCGTCCATCTAAATATGATGGTATCCAGCGAATAAATCCACGAATGACTGAAGTTCATGCTTGGCGCAATTGTCAATCAGGATTTATATGTTTGGAAAAGGGAAATCATCCTTCGGACTGGCCCGGTTGAGATCCCGGTAGTCGACACAAACCCTGACCTTCCCATCTTTCTTAGGAACTGGAACGATGTTGGCTAACCATGTTGGGTATTCAACCACCCTGAGGACCTTGGCATTGATTTGCTTAGTAACTTCCTTTTTGATTTTCAGACTCACATCAGGCTTGAACTTTCTGAGCTTTTGCTTTACCGGCGGGCACATTGGATTGGTTGGCAACTTGTGAGCCACAATGGATGTACTTAGACCAGTCATGTCGTCGTACAACCATGCAAATATGTCTTCATACTCTTTTAGGAATTGGGTGTATTCCTCCTTTTCTGATGGCGACAAATGGATGCTGATGCGAGTTTCATTGACAGTTTCTGAATCTTCCAGGTTGACTATCTCAGTTTCGTCCAGATTGGACTTAGGTCTATTCTCAAAATCCTCAACTGCTCTGATAATTTCATCGGGTATGACATCCTCTTCTTCTGAATCATTGTCCTTTTGTTGCGTTACCTCATTGCATGTCACAATTATTGGTTCATCAAGACATGAAATAGCAATGATGTATAGATAAAAGTAATGAGAGAAAAATGATAATAAATAAATACTGATTTGTTGAAACGTAAAAGTGACATTGATAATTTAAGCAAACGTTTTGGGGAACATCGGGGTTTTTATGTGAAAACAAAAAATGCGAAAAGGAAATCATTAGCAGAAATGGAATAAATAATGCTTGTTCAGCCTTGCTGCCCCGGGACTCGTCGAGCCCTGGATGGTCTGACGGTCCAATTCTGAAGGAATATCCCTTGATCACAACTTGGATGGAAGGGCCTTCCTCCTCCTCCTCAACAATGACACAATAATCCATATCTTCATCGTCCAGGAACAGATTCTTCAAGGCTGCTAGGGGTTCTTCCTCTTCTGACCTCCACATGATATCAGCTTGCTGGAAGGTTTGCTGCAAGTGTGGTATAGGCTGTTCCAATAGATAGTAGGGTCTGAGCCATGGTGGCGACCAGTCTTTGTACTCATGCCAAGTGTATTTATATCCCAGCCCAAAAGAGGTGCCATGGCGCTTCAGCTGTATTGGTTTGGAAATCCCCTGAAGATTCTTACCGAGTCCTTTGCCAGGCTCGTACCCGCTCCAGTTCAATATGCTCTCGATCTTACTATCCCACCATTTGTCCTTATTTATTGCGTTGACCCGTTCGATGTGGTGGTAGGTTTCTCCACCCAGTCTTCTTCTACCTTCAACCACCGGAATGGTCTGGCGACTATAGATAGGGTTGCTTCTATCTTCATGGATGATTACTTCCTAGTGGTTCCATTTAAATTTCATCGCCTGATGCAATGTTGATACCACATCCCCAGCGGCATGTATCCATGGACGTCCCAACAACAGATTATATGACGCTGATACATCTATCACCTGAAATTCAACCTCAAAACATATAGGTCCCATCTGCATGCAAAGACTGATATCTCCAATGGTGGGCCTCTGAGAACCGTCGAAGGCCTTCACATTCATGGACCCTTCTCTTATCGCGTACAATCCTTTGCCCAACCTCTTGAGGGTCGTTAATGGGCAAATGTTGAGGCTGGATCCGCCGTCGATTAGAACCCTGGTAATGAAATAATCTTCACATTGCACAGTGATGTGCAGTGCCTTGTTGTGACTTAGCCCTTCAGGAGGCAACTCATCCTTGTGGAAAGTGATCTTATGACTCTCCAGTAGAAGTGTTATTCATAGGAGAAGACATTGCAGAATCCTACGACAATTGGAGAATGTTCTTCGACGGAGCAACCAATTTCAAAGGAGTCGGTATTGGAGCAGTCTTGGTGTCAGAAATCGACCAACATTATCCGGTATCCGGCAAACACATATTTCCCTGCATCAAGAATATGACAGAATATGAAGCCTGCATCTTGGTGCTCAACATGACCATTAACATGAATATTCAGGAGCTGCTGGTAATTGGTGATTTAGATCTGCTTATACACCAAGTACAAGGGGAATAGGCTACCAAGAATTCCATGATACTGCCGTATCTGCACCATGTGCGAGAATTAAGAAAGAGGTTCACAAAGACAGAATTTCGGCACGTCCCTAGAATTCAGAACGAGTTTGTCGATGCATTGGCCACTCTGTCATTCATGATACAACATCCAGATAAGAATTTCATTGACCCTACTCCAGTAAAGATCAATAGCCAGACGACTTACTATGACCATGTTGAAGAGGAAGAAGACGGAAAGCCATGGTTCCACGATATCAAAGAGTATTTGTCAAAGGGAGAATACCCAGAGCCTGCAAATCATACTTAGGAACGCACGCTTTGGAGATTGTCCAACAATTTCTTTCACAACGGAGGAATCCTGTACAGGAGAACTTTCAATTTGGGATTATTAAGGTGTGTCGATGCAAAAGAAGACTCCAAACTATTTGAAGAAATACATGCTGGGACTTGCGGCCCGCATATGAATAGTTTTGTCTTGGCCAAGAAGATACTCAGAGCCGGTTATTTCTTGATGACCATGGAAACAGACTGCATCCAGTATGTCCAAAAATTCTACCGATGTAGGTGCATGCAGATATGATAAATGTACCCCCAAATGAGCTCAATGCAACAAGCTCGCCTTGGCTGTTCGTCGCTTGGGGAATGGAAATCATTGGACCAATCAAGCCTACAGCCTCAAATGGACACATGTTCATCTTAATAGCTATTGATTATTTCACAAAATGGGTCGAAGCAACATCCTACAAAGTAGTGACTAAGAAAGTCGTGGAAGACTTTGTCCGCGACCATATTGTTTGTCGGTTCGGTGTTCCAGAGTCAATCATCACCGACAACAGCTCAAATCTCAACAGTGATCTAATGAAATCCATGTGCGAGACTTTCAAAATCAAGCACAAGAATTCCACGGCCTATAGACCTCAAATGAACGGTGTTGTAGAAGCCGCCAACAAGAACATCAAGAAGATATTAAGAAAGATGATAGAAAAACACAAGCAATGGCACGAAAAGCTATCATTTGCTTTGTTGGGATACCGCACCACAGGTCGTACATCAATTGGGGCGACTCCTTACTTTCTGGTTTATGGTACGGAAGCTGTTATTCCTGCCGAAGTGAAGATCCCTTCATTAAGAATCATACAAGAAGCTGAGCCCAGCGACGCATAATGTATAAAGAGCCGTTTTGAGCAATTAGCCCTCATAGAAGGGAAAAGGATGAATGCAATATGTCATGGTCAGCTTTACCAGAACAGGATGTCCAGATCCTTTAACAAAAGAGTCAAGCCAAGAGAGTTCACACCGGGGCATATGGTGTTAAAGAAGATCTTTCCGCATCAAGATGAAGCCAAAGGGAAATTCAATCCCAACTGGAAAGGTCCGTATATGGTTCACCGAGTGTTGACAGGAGGGGCACTTATACTTGCCTAAATGGACGGAGAAGTCTGGCCAAAGCCAATCAATTCAGATGCAGTCAAACGATACTATGTGTAATTCTTTATGATTTTCCTCAAATGATGTAACATTGAACTACGCTCGACCTGATTCCCATTTAAGAAGGGATACGTAGGAAGCCCTATGGGTTCGGTTACAATTCAATAAAAATCTCATTTCCCCCCGCAATTGGAAACTGGGGTAGAATTTTGAGGAGGACCCTCAAAATTCCGAAGCAAGTTTAGCCGATTGCAGTATGTACAACAGTCAGAGACGTCAACCCTTCTAACTGGGGAAGAATTTTGAGGAGGACCCTCAAAATTCCGTAGCATGAGAGGTTGCAATGTCTTGGACCGTGTCACGGTCGTCGGTTCATCAAAATTGTTTAAAAAATATATTTACTATGTCTTTACAAAATCATGCATGCTTGCTTTCAAAAAATAGCTCTGTTTAGCAAACGCTACCCCGATAATATAAACAGGATCATCAGACCAAGACAAGCGAGTCAAGCAAAGCCAGCGGGGATACGAACCAACCTTCCCCATCTACAGAACTCACAATTTTTATTTGGATGCAGGAACAAAGAACAAATAGGTTTCGAAGTCACAAACTTCAACACAGTCGTAAAAAGTTATGCTAGAGCCGTGGTTTGCTTGTGAATTCGAGGTAAGTGCTTAGTTTAACCTTGACTTGAGTGAATAGGAATCCTCAACTTAATTTCTATGTGAATTTTCATGTGTGTGGTGTATAGGTGAGGTGACGAGTATCTATGCACCACCAAATTGTTTGCATATTTAACTTGTTATTAAATATTTTTTCAAGTACTTTGGAAGTGTTGGTTGATCCATTGGATTCATTGTGATACATAATAAGGATGAGTTGGTTGACAATGTTTTATTATATATATTCCGGTTGATTTCATTGTGAAACGATAATTTATGAAGTTTATTGTGATGACCCAAAAGGCCATTCCTTGTTTTATAAGTCAATATTGTGTTCCGAGGCCTTGAAAATCTCCTTTTCTCTCACCTCATTTTGCGTGCACTGTCCGGGTGTATATCCGGAAAGCTTCTATATGAAAAACTGAGAAAAATGCTAATTTCGCCTTTAAAATTGAATTTAAGTTGACTTCAGTCAACATTTTGGGTAAACGGACCCGAACCCATGATTTGACGGTCTCGGAGCGTCCGTAGGAAAATATGGGACTTGGGCGTATGCCTGGAATTTAATTCCGAGGTCCCAAGCCCGAGAAATGATTTTTTGAAAGAAATTATTTTTACTGAAAATATAAGAGTTTTTGAAAATTTGGCTATATATGAAATTGATGGTATCGGGCCCATATTTTGGTTTCGGAGCTCGGTACAGGTTTAATATGTATTTGAGTTGTGCCTGTAATATTTGGTAAGAAACGGAGGTCATTTGACGTGATTCGGACCCGTAGTTGTAAAATTTGAAACTTTGAAAGTTGAGATTTTTCTTTGATTTCTACGCTAAATTCGTTGTTTAAGATGTTATTTTGGCGATTTAATCGCACGAGAAAATCTATAGGATGTTTATTAAGGTTGTGTACATGTTTGGTTTGGAGCCCCGAGGGCTCGGGTGAGTTTCAGATAGGTTTCGGAGTGTTTTGACTTAGGAAATCACTGTTGATGCACCAATTCTGGTGTGCCCGCACCTGCGAGCCTAGGGACGCAGGTGCAAGCGAAAGCCCCGCAAATGCGACCATATCCGTAGGTGCGGTCCTTGTCTGCGCAGGTGCGCATCCGCATATGCGGATGACTTTCCGCAGGTGCGACCCCCAGTGGGCATGTCCAGTTCCGCTTAAGCGGAGGATTTTCCGCACCTGCGGAAGAGAAGGTGCGACCAGAGCACCGCAGGTGCGAGGGTCGGGTAGTGAGTGTTTTAAATTAGAACTTCAGTCGTTTCTTATTCAACTCTTCACAAAAATAGAAGACTTAGGCCAATTTTCTCAAGAGATTTTCTTCCCAAATCATAGGTAAGTGTCTGCTAACTAATTTCTTTCAACTTTCTAATGTTTTTTATCAATTATCATCAAGAATTCTAGGGTTTTAAGGGTAGAAAATTGGAAATTTGGGTAGAGCTAGGGCTTTTGTAAAATTGGAATTTAGACCTCGTTTTGGGTCGGATTCCGAAACTAATTACATATTCGGGCTCGTGGATGAATGGGTGAACGGGTTTTGGTCTGAACCTTGTGTTTTGACCAAACGGGCCTGAGGTCGATTTTTGACTTTTTGGGACGAATGATAGAAAACTCATAATTAGGCATCGGGGTTGAATTATTTAGCGTTTACTGATATTATTAAGTTAATTATGTCTAGATGCAATTGAATTGGAGGCAAGTTCTATAGGAAAAACGGTAATTGAGGCTTGAGTTTGGTCATGGAATTCGAGGTAAGTGTTTGGCATAACCTTAGCTTGAGGGAATAGGTGTTGTGTCCTATTTGCTATGTGTTAGTATCATGTTCAACGTGTAGGTGAGGTGACGAGTACCTATACGTTGGTGTCAAGCATGCCCGTGAGTCGAATATTATGATTTATGCGAATTTTCGTTAAGCATTACTTGAGTTTCACTTTATAGTTACCCATGTTGGTGAGAATTCCTTGATATTGATCATTGTTGAGTATTGGTTCAAGTTGAGAATTTTTATGTAAAGTTATTACTAAGTGAGATTGGTTATAGTTGTTTCCCTTGCCGGTATGGTATCGATTCTATTGTTGGCTCCCTTCCCGGTACGTTATGGCTTTATTGTTGTTGTTTATATTGTTGATTTTCCTTGCCGGATTATTGTTATCATTTTGTTTGGGTGAGGAAGAGTGTAAAGCACGAAGGGTGATTCCGTATATGATATTGTGAGAGAGTGTAAAATCACGAAGGGTGATGACGTGCCATATTATGAAATTAAAAGCACGAAGGGTGATGTCATGTCGTTTCTATTGATTTATTGTGAGGATGAGAGTTAAAGCATGAAGGGTGATGCCGTGCATTTCTATTTATTATTTGGTGAGGATGAGAGTAAAAGCACGAAGGTTGATGTCGTGCACTTGTTTTGTGTCACTATTTCTGTTGTTTAAATTGATATCTAATTGTTGCTTTACTTCGTTATTTCCACTATTTGATATTTCCTCCCCTCAGCATGTTCCCCTTTCCTTTATGCTTAGCTACTTATTTCTTGTTATTATTATCGTCTCCGCATATTATTAAACTGCACATGTTTATTTGGTTGTTGTGTCCTAGCCTCGTCACTACTTCGCCGAGGTTAGGATCAACACTTACTCAATTCATGGGGTCGGTCGTACTAATGCTACACTTCATAAATTATTTGGTGCAGATCCAAGTACTAGACCCTACAGACCCTAGATCGAGGTTGCTGCCTTCAGTCCATTGGAGACCCTGAGGTAGTCCTGCAGGCTTCCGCAGGCCTTGGCGTCACCTTCTATCCTATTTCTTTCATGTATTTATGTATAATGAGACAAATGTATTATGTTTCATTCAGACCTCTATTTTTATTATTCATAGACAGTCCATGAAATTGTGACACCAATTTTGGGAGTATTTATTATGGGTTTCGCAATAGTGTTTAAACAAGTTATTAGACTTTGTTTTATTTCTCACTTTTATTTTCGTTGATTTTGTATATCACCCATTTGTTGTTAATGATAAAGGAATAAGGTAAACAATTAGTAACGTTGGCTTGCCTAGCGGGTTCAATGTTAGGCGCCATCACAGTCTCGGCGATGAGAAATTTGGGTCGTGACATTTATGAGTTGTATAGCTTTCTGTTTACAATTGTTGAGACAAAAATATTGTGAAAGGCTTTGACCTGAAATGCAAAAAAATTCATAAATAAAGTGATATGATATGTCTGGTGGGAGCGGGTTGCACGTCGCAACAAGGAGTGATAAGGGTGAACAGGTGGATCGGGTTGCACGCCGCAACAGGAGCAATAAGGGTGATATATATAGGGAGGAGCAATAAGGGGGGACAGGTGGGAACGGGTTGTACGTCTCAACAAGGAGAAACAAAGGAGGACACTTATGTTTTACTGATTTTCAAAAACAAAGATTTGAAAACTTATTGTTTTACTTTACTATTTTTCATACTTTTTCACTTACTTTTATTTTAAAGTCAAAATTTAGAAATTTGGAAACTTATGTGCGAATTGGTTATAGCTGAGACTTGGAAAAGATGGCTGAGTTACTTTATTTGTAGCCTCGTCACTACTTCGTCGAGGTTAGGCTCGACACTTACTCAGTACATGGGGTCGGTTGTACTGATACTACACTCTGCACTTTTTGTGCAGATCCAGGTACCAGCGAGAGTTAGGAAATTTTAGTAGCTGTCATCATTTACTCGGAGACACGAGGTAGATCTGTCGGCATCTGCAAACTCCTGGAGTCTTCTCTTTACTTTATATAGACAATGTTTAATTCATTCAAAACAGAGATACATTCTTTCATCCCATTATTTGTAGCACTCTTAGTAGTTCGTGAATTGTGACAGCAGACCCTGAATAGTTTTATAGTATATATTCTTTTTTGAAAATAAAGAGAACTTTATATATTACTTAAACATAGAGGTACATAGTAGTAATACTTTGGGCATTACTATTGTCCATTGCAGCTAGAAACATACAACTGGAAGTAGAAATATCCTTAAACACATTACAAACACCAAATTTGTCTTTTAGAAATATTTTTCCACAAAAAGAGGGGGACGTGCATGCATCCAGCATTTAGTTGGTAGAGTAGATCTTCTTGCTTCTTTTGCCAAAATGTGTGCTACTTCATTCACCTCTCTGAAATTATGCATCACTTGTGGCACCCTCAGCAGGTGCATTAACCATATGCATTCATGTATCAAGTAAGGAAAGTAGTAGTCATTATCTAATAAGGATCTTATTAGGTCTGTGCAATCAGTTTCAACTTCCAGGTTATCAAAATTCATTTCACGTGCTATTCAACCCTTGAAGCAGTGCCAGAAGTTCTGCATGCATAGGTGATATGGCTTTGCATGGTTGTTGGTAACCAAGTATCCAGTTGCCACTGCTATTACGAAAGACTCCTCCAATCCTTGCATCATTATTAATACTAGAAAATGATCCATCACAGTTAGGCTTAGTGGACTTTTTAGTAGGTTTTACCCGGTGTGTGGGAATTTGATCTTTATACTCCGGAAGGGGTTTTTCTCTGTAAGGAAGATGTATTCCCAAGCATGGTAAAGGACCTTCTTGCCTTCAAGACGGTGATCAAGGTTCAATATTATTATGATTTCATTTCTTCCAGATTTCCCATAAGGAGAATGGGAGGAGAGTATCCCATCTAATACTATGCTTTGTTTGATTGATAAAGAGAAGCTTGAGCTCTTCAAGTCAATTTCCATGATTTGTTATAGTGATATCAATAATTCCCAAGGATGACCAGAGATGCTTGGCTATAGGGAAGTAGATTAGGATGTGAGGGATATCTTCCTTTTCTTTCCTACAGATTGTACACGTTGCACTGATATTTATGCCTATTCTAGCCAGATAGTTACGACAAGCAATTCGATTATGCATGCATTGCCAGATGAAGAATTTAATTTTATTAGGACAATGAAGACTCCATATCCACTTGAAAATTTTGTTGTGCTCGGGGTTTTTGTTAGTAAATGGTAACAGGATTTGCTAGTAAATACCCCATTTGGAGTGAGATTCCAACTAAACTTGTCAGATCTATGAATCTTATTAGGAATGAGAGTGATAGAAAGGTTTTCAATAATATTTTCAGGTAGGTCAAAGGATATTTGGTTAGTGTTCCAACTATCATTCCTAATAAAAAAATTAATAGAGAGGCTAATATCAGTGATATTGAGGGGGCCTTTTATCGAGCTACGAAGGGTAGGCATTTTTTTGATCCAATTGGTGTCCCAGATATTAATATTTAAATATCTGGAGGGATGCCAAACGATTCCCTTGTTGCAAAGGTTCCAACCCTTCAGTAGGGATTTTCAAATGAAAGAGGTTGAAGCCACATATTTTTTCCTAGTATATTTAGCAATAATGATTTGGCTTCAGAGAGAACAAGGTTTTGTTATGATTCTCCAAGCCAGGTTAGCTAGGAGAACTAAGTTCTTTCTCTTAGCGGAGTGTAACCGTAGACCTCCTTCTATTTTAGGCAATGTGATAGTTTGCCACCCAATAAGGTGAAGCTTTTTGGCTGAATTGGTTGTACCCCAAATGAAATCCCTTTGGATCTTATCAATCTTACTAAGAACTTTTGGAGGTAATAGGGTGAATTGCATGGCATGAGTAGGGATTGCATTAAGAGTACTATGCACTAGAGTTGTCTTTCATGCAATATTTAGGTTGGAGCACTACCAATGTGATAGTCTAGCATGCATCTTATCGATAATGAATTGAAAATCTTTTGTAGTTGGGGCTTTATTAAGAATTGGGAACCCTAAGTATCTCCCAAAGTCATTGGTGCTTTTAATGCCAAAGAGATTAGAAAAGTAATCCTTGTGTACTTGAGGACAGTTTTTATGGAGGATAATCCTAGATTTGGATTGATTGATTTTTAGACATGATTCATTGTTGAAGAGGTCAATAAAAGACTTAATGCAAAAACCAATTTTTTTGGTGGCTTTGCCAATTAGTGTGATGTCGTCAGCAAAGAAAATATGGGACAGAAATGGCCCTTTATAAATTAAATTAATAGTTTCCCATCTTAAGAGGTCCACTTGGTGGTTAATAAGTCTTGAAAAGAGTTCAAGGCAAAGAATAAAAATATATATGGAAAGAGGATCCCCTTGACAAATGCCTCTAGTGGGATGGAAATATTTTGCCCTAGAGCCATATACTAAAATTTCTGCAGTGTTAGAGATAATACAGTGCATAATTAATTTGGTGATATTAGGAGGAATCTAAAGAAATTAAGTGTTCGATAGATGAAGGACCATTCAAGACTACCAAACGCTTTTTCTAAGTCGAACTTAATTAACATATCATGGTTGAATTTTTTTGGTTTTTGGAGATTATGAATTAATTCCTGAATGATGATAGCATTGTCACAAGCCCTACGATTTCTAATGAAACTAGTTTGCACGGGGCTAATAATAAAAGGAAGATAGTTCTTAATACGTTGGACAATAATTTTTGTGATTAGCTTATATATGGTATTACATAGCCCAATTGGCCGGAAGTTCTTTATGTTATTAGCATTAGGAAATTTAGGAATTAGACAAATAAGAGTTTCATTTGTTTCAGTTGGCATGTATTGGGATTGGAAGACTTTGTGACAAAATTTTTGGACAGAATCTCCTACCACATTCCAATATTTTTGATAGAAAAATGGATGGATTCCATCTGGCCCAGGTGCCTTAAAGGGTTTAAAGTAGAAAATGGCCTTATTAATTTCTGAGTTAGAGGGAGGATTATCAAGGCTACTCAGGTCTATTTTGGAGTGGGAGGCATGCCCGTATACTGAGTTAAAGATACTGGAGGATGCTCTTGAAGTAGTAAACACAGTGTTGAAATAATTAAACACATGATCAAGAATCATTTGAGGATCAGATATACGGTCTCCATTATTGTTCGTAAAAAATATGATGGTATTTTTATGTCTACGATTAGAGGCTATAATAAGATAGTATTTGGTGTTTACATCTCCCTCAATAAGCCAATAAACTCTAGATCTAAGTCTCCAGAAATCATGCTTCATTTTTAGCATATTATTATATTCAAGCTGGAGGGTGGACTCGAGGTTTTGAAGGAATTGACTAGTATAATATCTAGAGGACGTTTGTATGCCACTAAGTCTAGCAAGAATATTTTTTTTCTTGTTAAAAATATCACCAAAGTTTTCATTTTTTCAGGTTGTGACTTTGTCTTTCAAAATAGCTTGGGCATCTGTTAGGTCATTTGAAAGGCATGCACCATATAGATTCAAGTCGAAAAGGTTATTGTGGTAAAAATCATTTTTAGGCACGAGATTTATAAGAAGTGGATTATGATCAGAGTGTGTGCGAGGTAAGTGAGTGACCACTGCCTTAGGAAAGATGGTAAGCCAATCTTGATTAACGAAGATTCTATCTAACCTTTCTATTATAAGTCCATTAGACTTTTTCCTAAGATTAGACTCGTGGTTCGGCTTAATTATTCAGTTATTATTATTATTATTTATTCAGGTATTTATTGGAACGTACTAGATTCAGTTTATATTTTTAAATTGTTCTGTTATAATTAAGTAAATTTTATTTAAAAATAATTAAATAAATTTTAACATTGACTTGTCTAGTAAGTGAAGTGTTAGGCACCATCACGATTTTTAGGGTTGAAAATTTGGATCGCGACAGAATATGTATTCATTAATGTTAGAAGAGAAATTTGAGGTAAACTTGAGGGATCAAAAAGATTTTCACCCTTAACAAAATCCATTTAATTTATGAAAGTTAATTAACAGGTATATTGCGGTAAATTAAAATACTAACGGAGATACCAAAATGGCAATTTCCCTAATTTATGTTTCCTTAACAAATTCTTCATCAGTCTATTAAGCAGGCAAGGACTCTCCTCGCCGATAAAAGTCCGAAAATTCCAACGACTCTTCGTAATCAAACAATCCCTCCACTGTCACAAAGTCACCGTTACTGTAGATGCCGTAGCTATTCCCGTCACCGGCTCCGACGTTCATCCCGAACTCGAACGAGTCAAAACTCTGTAACTCATTCTCAAATCTAATTCCAGCGGTATTCTCCGGCGTGTCAATTCTCGCGTTAACATGCTCATCAGAAGCTGAAAAAGTGGGAGGGAGGCCGAGCTCGTCATCCGAAGCTTCTAGAAGGTAGCCTAGGTCTGGTTGAGCGGGCTGAGTAACAATCTCTTCCTCGAAGCTCCTGATTACAGAGTCGAGATCCTGAAACTCCGGTAGACGGTCTGTAACAGTTTCCGGTTCATCTAAGATATCCAATATTTCTTCTCTGATCTGCTTGACGTCCGGCGAACACAAGCCTAGACCGGCATCAGGCTCGGCGGAGTTAGGGTTCACCTCAGGCTCCGAGTTAACTCGGTTCGACTCGTGTGAGTTGAGAACTGCCTCCTCCTCATCCTCCTCTATGTGCACTCGCTTTGACCCGGCAGAGGCCGACTTCGAGTCTTCTCGGGATCGCTTGTTACGGTTTATCTCGGCTTTACCCACTTCCATAAGGTGAATGGTAAAATTAGGAATTAGATTGATGTAAGGAGGATATTTTAGTAAAAGAACAACAGAAACGAAAGGTTGGTTGAAGTGAAATTAAAAAAGTGGTTAGGAAAGTAATTATAGTCGTTTGGTTAAAGGTTACTATATATTTTCTAGTCTACTACAAAGACAAAGAAAATGGTTAAAAATGCAAAGATTATTCTTGTAGGGTTGTATTTGTTGAATAGCCAGTGAGGAAGAAAATGAAGCGAAATATTGGGTTTATATAGTAGGCATGGATAGAAATGCAAATGATATAAATTTTGAAAGTGACAGAGATATGATGTTTGTTTGGTTGAGATGGAAACATGTGACTGAGAGGAGTGGGTGGGGCTTACGTGGATGGAGGGAAAAAAGTATTTTGAGGGGGCATTTACTATTTGATAGAGAGGTGGGTGGGGGAGGAATTTTAGGGAGATATTCAAAATTTTGGGTGGTATTTTAATAGTGGAAGGAAAATTGCAAGTCCACACCTTCACTATTTACATCCCTATCATCACGCTTTTCACATACATCTTGCCTTATTCCTTTCCTTTGCTTTTCTTTTTTTATTTATATATTAAGAAAGATTTGGATTCTCTTTTTTTCCTGTCACTTTCTTGTTTCCGTAAGTAATAAATTCATAACATTTTACTTCAGTTTGAGTTCCGAATTTCAAGTCCGCTTCTAAGCCCACCGTTTTCGGATAGGTTAAAATGGAGTAATTTCAATGGGGAAAAGGGTCTCGTTATACTATCCAATTAAATTTATTCCTACCGTTATATTATCTAGTTAAATTTACTCATATTATCAGCAAATATATAAAAATTACTCCTTGATCTGTTAAGTAATTCAAAATCTCTCAAATTATTTTATTTAAATTATTAGTTGTTTTTTTCTGTTCCATTACTTTTAGAAATAACTATGCTAAAATTACTAAACTATACAAATTATTCATAAATAAAAAAATAACCAATGCACCCACTTCTGTAATAATGGGTTTTGGATTTGGTTTAAATTTATTTCTTTTTCAATTATATATACACCGTAGAATTCAGTGAGTTTATATATTGTGTATTCTATTCAGTTAATCATCATGTATATACATATATATTTAAATATATTTTGTCGTGTCTGGTTAGTATAGAGTTCAATCGACTAACTTACGAATGCACAATGTATAGGCACTTGGTTAAAGTAAAGTGGGAGTCGACTATGTAAAGTCTTCGATGAACTTCAACTTCAACCGCTAATACTTGCAAAAAATTTCATACATTTGGTGCAACGAATTCATTAAAATTGGGATATTATAAATAATTTTAGAATTTAGAAAAACTACCTAATTTAGATTTTTCAGTTTACTATATTATGTTCATTAACAGTTGTATTATCTAATATTTTTTTCTCTTATTTTTTTCTCCAATTCAGAAAGTAGTAAATGCCAATTATTTTAAAAATAGTGGACCAGAAATAAGATTCAGTAACTTAATTAAAATGATTGGGAGATTTTGGGTAACCTGACAATCTGAGGGATAATTTTTTTAAAATTTGATGATTATAGGGTAAATTTGGTCCGATAGTATAACGATAAAGGTAAATTTGGTCTGATAGGATAACGGAGGTTAAATGTAAACAATATATGAAAGTAGAGGGATATATTTGGCCCTTTCACTTTTAAGGATGGAGTCACGATTTAAGTTTTTGGGAAAAGGACCAAATATATCTCTCTACTTTAAGATATTATCTACATATAACCTATGTTATACTATCGGTCCAGATTTACCCTGTCGTTATACTATCAGGCCAAATTTATCCCTACAATCAACAAATAAAAAATTGCCCTTGGTCCATCAGATGACCCAGAATCCCGAAATCATTTTATTTAAGTAATTGATTCTTCCTCTTGGTCCACTATTTTCGAAATAATTGGCATTTATTACTTTCTGAATTGGAGGGAGAAAAAAATATTAAATAATACAACTGTTAATAAACAAAGTATAGTAAATTGAAAAATCTAAATTAGGTAGCTTTTTCAAATTCTAAAAGTATTTACAACATCTCAATTTTAATGAATTTGTTGCACCAAATGTATGAAGACTTTGCAAGCATTAGTGATTGAAGTTGAAGTTCCTCAGAGACTTTATATTGTCGAATTTCACTTCGCTCTAATCAAATGCCTACACATTGTGCACTCTTAAGTTAGTCGATCGAACTCAATACTAACTAGACAATAATAACATTTATTTGAATATACATGTATATACATGATGATTAGCTGCATATATAGATCCACTATATTCTACGATGTGTATATGGTTGAAAAATAAATAAAATTTAAACCAATTTCAAACTCATTATTACAAGAGAAGTGAGTGCATTGGTAATTAAAAAATAAAAATTATGAATAATTTTTATAGTCTAGTAACTTTAACATTCACATCAATAGTAATTTATGAAAATGATGGAGCAAGAAGAACAACAAATAATTTAAATAAAAGAAATTTGGGAGATTTTGAATTACTTAATAGAGCATGGGGTAATTCTAAATGTTTGCTGATAATAGGGATAAATTTGGCCAGATAGCATAACTGTAGAGATAAATTTGGCCGGATAATATAACAAAAGTTAAATGTAAATAATATTGGAAAGTAGAAAAGTATATTTGACCTTTTTCCCTAAGTTTTATGAGTCCATATTCACAATTTTATTACATTTTATCTAATTTTAAGAAAATCAAAATTTATTTTTTATTTATATATATTCACTAATTTTTTTTGGTAAAAATACAAGGTTTGAGTGACTGAGACAGATTTATAGCTCAAATTATGGGGCACGTGAAATTATGATTTCTTCGTTAAACTAGGTATTTTCTGTACATATTTTCGGTATCAGTCAAATATTATTTGTTTCTACTCCCTCGAGATAGGAGTAAGGTCTACGTACACACTATCTTTCCCAGACTCCAATTATGAGATTTTACTAGATCGTTGTTGTTCTAATATTATGTGTTAGCACCAGGGACCAGAGACGTATCCAATGTGAGTTACGGGTTCAATTGAACTCATAATTTTTGACGCAAAATAACAATTTATGTGTAAATGTTTATTAAAATTGTAAAAATAATAGATTTGAACCCATAATTTTAATATATATGGGTTTAATGTTAAAAATCTTAAAAATTAAACCCGTAAAATTTAAATCCTAAATCCGCCTTTACCGGAGACGTACATAAAATTTTAGGTAAGTGATGTCAAAATTTAAATAAATGAATGAAATCATTTTTTATACTCTGTACCCAATATTTTTATTTTATATATTATTTATATATTCACATTAAATAAAATTTATGACAAGAGGTGTCATGCGACACCACTTGCCGCATGCCATATCCGTTCCAGGTTAGTGCTCATGTTTCAAAAAGACGGGATAATGTATTTGATTGTACGGTTATTTATTCAAAACAATGTGAATCAATTTCATTTAATTATTGTTTTCCATTTTTTTTAATAATATATATATATATATATATATATATATATATATATACATTTAAAAAAATTCTAGATTCGCCTCTCATAGAGAGGCGAAAGTTATTCCCATAGCCTCTGTGCGAAAGTTATTCCCATAGCTTCAGCAGGCTTATTTTCCAACCTACCATATTTTCAGGTTTAATTCCTCTATTTTCTTGAAAAAATTATTCCTAATAAAAGATTTGACAACGTCACATTATCGGTATTATAATTATGTAAGGGGTTGTTTGATATGATATATAAGGTGGGATAAGATATGAGATTTAATTTATTCTTTGTTTTATTAGGATATAAATTTATTTTGGCATAAATTTATATTTTTAACCAAATAATTTATAAATTTAATCACAAACTTATTCCAGAATATCCCATTATAACTCACTTTATTCTATTAGATATGAGATTATTTTATTCCATTTCTCGTGTGGGATAAATTAGTCCTGAAATTTTAATCCAAGGATTATACTCCTGGATAATTTACAGCTTGCTGGACGATTGTTTCATATTGTATTGTATCGTTATTGTTATTTTAAATACTATGTTTGTTTTAGTTTTTACTTATATTTTATTGTACCGTATCGTTAAATTCGTCGTTACGTAACGACGAAATATGTCAATTTATGTAATGACCGATTTGGTGTGGTTGCGTCGTTATCTTATCTTTTTTCTCATCTCACCCTTCATTATTATTATATAATTTTATTTTATCATTTACTCTATCTTTGTATATAATAAAATTACCCCGTATCATAATTTTTCTTTCTAATATCGTAAGTTTGTTCTTCATATTGCTGATGAGTGATATCATGAAACAATAGTAAATCATATAATCTATTCAAATATTGTATTCATCAAATGATACACTATAATACAATACATATAATTTAATACGTACATTATAAAATGACGTGTAATAATATCCAAACTCTTAGTCTGCGTACCGAACAACCTCTAAATATTTAAAAAATAGATGTGACTGGTCAACTTTTGGATCCATGCAAGGTGCCACGTCTTCAATCAGAACCACCACATGGCCAAACACAGCGCAATATCCGCTTGCAAAGAGCAGAGATTGGCCTTTCACCTTCCCAATGAGTTGGGTAAAACAGGGGACGTGTCTTGCGCACCGACTATTGTGTATATTTATCATTTTCATAGACAAACTAATATAAGAGTCCGTTTGAATTAGTTTATTTGAAGTAGTTGATAAATATCAGGATTGAAAAGTAATTTTAAATATTAAAATTAATTTAATAAATAAATAATTATGTATTTGAATACAAGTGTTAAAATTAATAATAAGTTATTGTAATATTTGATAAAAAATGCTGATAAGCTTTTTTTCTGATAAAATGATTTAAATAACCTTTGAACTGTTTACACATATAAAGACGTAATTTCTTCGAAATTTTAAATTTTAGATCGATTCAAATATAAAATATCCTATTTGTCATTTTGTTTTAAATACAAATGTGCTTAGATAAGATAATTTTTATAATAAATATAATTTATTTTATGATATGCATATAATGATAAGTTATAATAATTAATAAATTGAGAAAAGTTTCTCAGTAAAAATAAACCTAAACAGGATAAAATGTTTGAAGAGAAACAAACATTGTCTTCATTCCCACAACACTTAGAAAGCAATACATCAAAAAATTGATATGTTCTCATTTATTATATACAATCCAAAGATTAATACACAATTGCATTGATACAAATATACAAAGAAATAGAGAATTCGTTTATCTTAAATAATTAATGAGAATTGTAGATTTGAAGAGGCGGGGGTAGTGATTGTAGAATTGTAGCTTGAAGTATTGATTATCGATGTAAGAGTTTTGTTCTAAAAGGAAATATTTTAAGGATAAAATAGTAAAAAAATTTGTCAAACTTAAAGTGGTTATAAGCTAAAAATTCGTAAACTGGGGTGACCATCTTATGATTTTTGACGTATTTTTAACTTATAAACACTTGACTTATAAGCACTTTTAACTTTATCAATATATAGATAAATCAAAAAATATTTATAAACTAATTTGACCAGCTTATAAGCTTAGCAAACGCCTTCTCGATATGTACTTGCGCAGAGAAATTGATGAGAGCGCCGTTTTATAAATTTTTATAAATATGTATCTTTTTTTATTTATTATTAATATATATTATTTCATACAAACCCAACTTTAATGTATCACAACAGATGATTGATACCATTTTTATTGGGTTAATTCTTCTTATATTATGTTGGGGCATTGTTTTCTACCAAACGGCTTTTGGCTCAGAAAATAAAAAACGAAAGGAGAAAAACAGAGAAATTTTTATTTTACAACAATAACGACTTAGTGAGATTTTTATTTTACACCTAAAAAATTTGTACGAAAATTAACTTTTTATTTATATAATTAAAAAAGGTTATGTTCCCCCGTTTTCGTATGATTCATAACACAACAATATCACTAGAGTCTACATGTTTTTTGAAGACACAATATTCCTGACAAAAGTATATAACTATTCAAGGGTATTTCAATATTAGACATATTAATATAACGAAAGATAATTTCTAAAGTAAAAGTTCGTAAACCTTTTGATCAAGTCCAAAAGGCATAAGTAACTTTAGAGAAGAAAGTAGTGAAGAGCTATATTGTGAAGTATGACGAACCATCGGACTGACGAGGCATCATTGTACTTTGAAAATATTGTTACCTAAAACCATTAGTTAATTTCATGTATAAAGAATTCCTTAAAGTAAATTATCGTGCTTTATCTCCTTGAATTTCTATTTTTTTTTTAAACAACTTGTTTGAATGGTTGTTACACATCGTTTTATGATGTATCGTATTGTATTATTGTTTACCCTAAAAACGGATAACAATTGAATTTATACGTGGTTTTAAGGGTACATGATATAAGTCGGCACAAATTGAATATATATATATATATATATATATATATATATATATATATATATA
>ML269665.1:136915-149629 GCA_005239495.1 Nicotiana undulata
AATATATATATATATATATATATATATATATATATATATATATATATATACTGAAATTGACTGTAAAAGAAGTAAATTCAAACCAAATGAATCGAATAGCCTTGGCCCTCGAGTTCAATCACCCTCGAACCAAGCGAAGATTCAACTGATATAAGAACAGAGTAACAAGATATTGAAAGCTAGAAGAAGCCAATATATTGCTTTGTATTGCGTAAATGTGACATGTCTTACATATGATCAGACCCCCTTTATATAGTAGGGGAGTCCTACTCTTGATACAATTCAAAATACAGCAAGAAATATCATGATCGGCTAATTAATCGGCATCTTCTTGATACATGGCGGAATTTTCGTCGTGATCCTCGCCCGATTGCAGATATTTTGGCTTTTCGTTATTTGGCTCGGTAAGCTTTCTTCGGTCTTGATCGATCTCAATATTGCTCGGTCTCGATCTTGGCCAATCTCCATCTTGATCGGTCTCTTGTTCACGAGCTCGGCAATCCAATTTGCATTATGGTTCGATATAACACGAGTTTGAACTTTGGCCTATCATGTTCTAGTCTCGATTAGTCATACGAAAGGCAAGCCTGGTTTTGACCGTATACAGATAGTCTCCTCGTTTCTCGGAAAGAAGATGACGAGAAACGTTATGAATTTTCGAGCTCCGCCTCGATGGGTAATGACATAAGCGACGAACCTGCCTATGACGCAAGTGACAAATGGATACTGAAACGTCCTATCGGTCTAGTTACCAAGGCATTAAATGCCTGTCAGCCGCTGGTTGGCCACTACCAGTTTTGAACCGTCACCAGCAAGCTATAAATACCCTAGATTTTCCTCATTCAAACATTTACGTTCAAAGCTCTTCCTACTCTTGCTTTTTCTTCAAAAATCCCTTTGTTTTACAACTTTTGCACCCAAATTTCTTAAACTCTCATCAAAATGCATACTATCTTAATTCTCTTTTCTCATGTTCATCAATGACGAAAACTTCCAAAACCGTACCGCAAAAGGAGACCTCTTCTTCATCGTGATTCGCCGGTGGTGAGGCTGCGGCGAAGCCTCATCCTGAGGAATTTGTTCTGGCAGTGTGCCCAACTGTTACTGATTTTAAGATCAAAAAGACCTCCTCGGTAATGGGTCAATGTGAGCCGGTCTCGAGGTACATATGCACAATCACCGAGGACCTCCTTGCCAAGGTTAAAAAGGACTGCAACTGGAACAATAAGCGCGTGGTAGTTCCTTCGCCCGAGGAATTGATCACTACCCACGTGAAGGGTTTTCTAAGTGTTTACACTTACCCGTTCATGTTGGGTCCCTTAGACCTTGTCATCGTCGCCTTATGCAAGAGGTATGATGTGGCCCTTGGCCAAATCCATCCTTCCTTTTGGAGAATAGTGATTCTTCTCCGATTCTTTGTAAGCAAAATCGAGGGATGTTCTTTCACCCTTGATCACCTAATGCGCCTTTACAGCCCCCGACTCTATCGAGGAGGTCTGATCAAACTTACTCGCCGAGCCAGCCAGGCCCCGTTCTCGATCATAGACGAGGCTCGTGACCGAGGTTGGATGGGCCGATTTGTCAGAATAAAGACTTCGGACCTGATCCCTGCTGAAGACATGCTGTTTCCTGAGAAATGGAACATGAATCGTAAGTAGTACTTCGCCTTGAATGTTCAATTTTGTTGTTTTACTCCTTATCCTCTTTCCTCATCTATGTTTTTGGTGTTGCAGCTGTGGCCTAGATGCCAGAACCAATTCCGAAAATCAAGCAATGGGTCGAGGTCCTGGTGTCATAGAGACCATACTCCGAGCGTGCTTATATGGAGTTATCGAAGGGTCGATAGGAGGCCTGCAATCACGGTAAGTTTCTTTCTTATAACGGTTATCGTTCGGGCTTCTTCTCATGGTTACTCATCATTTTTCCTTTGCAGGACTCAGGAAGGATGCTGCAATGAGGCCCCTATATGATGACGAAGAAGTCCTTCCCCAACCACCTGCTCCGAAGCAAGCCAAAGAGAAGAAGAGGAAAGGGCTCCGAGTTCCCCAGGCTCGAAAAAGAAAAGACCGGTAGGGAGGTCTCGCAAGCCCAAGAGGGATACTGGTGCTATGCCTTCAAACTCAATCTATCGATTAAGGGATGAGTTCGAAGAAGAATAAGAGGAAGATAATTCCAAACTGGTGACCCGTGTGCGGGCCGGTGTCACCGTACATGAAGTTCTCGAATCGGCGGGCGCTGAAGTTGAAACATCCCGACATGAGTTGGTCGGTGAAAGAGCTCTAGCTGAAGCCTCCGATCCAGAAAAGGCCGAGCCTATTCTGTCCGAGGAAAGGGGGATCGAGAAAGAGACCGGGGGTGATGGTTCTCGAGCTGTGAAAAGTGGCCCGATAGAAAAACTTGGAGCGATCAACATCAGCGGGTCTCCTTAGATTTCGGATGCCATGATCCGTGAGGCCGGTATGTTGAGTCCTTAGGGGGTGAACGATATCCACGGCTTCTTGGATGGGGTTGATTCTTCTACTTCAGAACACGTCACCGGGATCGGAGACCTGTCGGTACCAAGGAAGAAAACGTCGTCGGGTGCCATCGGGTCTTCATCAGGCCCAAAACTGGTGGGTCAATTCCTGTCCCCAAGTGTAATCCTGGCCGTAGATGGTCAATAACTTTTTATATCCCGGAGGATGCTTGGGTTTTCTCTGCCCCCGTCGGGGTCTCTAGTTACCTTCGGTGTTTGGTGATCGAAGAAGATCAAGCAGTGATGGATGGGGTGGAAACCCCCTACCTATTCAATGAAGCCCAACAAGCATTAAACAGGGTAAATTCGCGTGTCTTTCCTTTCTCATATATTCTAACTTTTAAAGTTGTAAATAACCACAACATCTTCCCTTATGCTTGCAGGCTTCGGTGCTGCATTACTAGGCTTTCCTCCGATGTTGGGAGGAATTAACTCATCATGAAGCCGAGGTCCGGGATCGCACTGAGAAAAGTGACACCTACAAGCTTCTTAGTGAGAAGCTTCAGGCTGATTTAGTAACAGCTCGGGACGAGCATGCCGAGATGGCCGAGCAAGTATTCCGAGTGCTTCACGATAGTGAAGATGAATTGGAGATAGTAACTAATGATCCGATCCTTCAGGTCCGGCAGAGGCTCGAACAGGTCGGGGAGCTTCAGAAACAAGTAGATACAATACAAGTCGAGGCTGAAGAATTTAAGAAGAATATGAATATCTTAGCCTCGAAAACTGAAACCGTCCAAGCACAACTGGAGTCGGCCGATACCCAGCTCCAAGATGCAAAAGCGAAGGCCTCGGTGCAGGTCAAGAAAATCAAGGATCTTCAATCTCAGTTGGACTTGGATGTTTCCGACAAGGCAAACTTGGCCAACAAACTCGTAGTGGCCAGATCTGAGGTGGTCGTGGCCAACACCAACGTTGATGCTAAAGTGGCCCAATTTAAGGCCGATGTCGAGTCCATCCAGGAGAAGGCCAAGAGCATGGTGGATCATGCATAATGGCAAGCTCGACGGGAAGCCCTCGAGGGAGTTCATGCTCAGGGGTTCGATATTATGGCCGAAATCGAGAATGCCAAAGTAGAGGAAGCCAGGGCCTGGAAGCTGGCCTTTCTAGAGGAAGATTCCGAGAGGTTAAGTGAATCCGAAGACGGGGAAGATTTCGAGGATGGAGATGCTACCTCCGATGAAGGCCAAGCCACTTAGGCCTTTATAATTTTTATTTTCTTTTGCATATTTTCTGAGGCCGTTTTGGCTATTGTAAAATTTTGTATTAGGTCAATCTGCTTTTGTAAAAAATTATTGTATATATATATATATTTATATATATATATATGTCTTTTCTTCCCCTTACGGCTCTAAATTTTTCCTTTGCTTTATTACTTGTATTCACAAAGGTTGAAATGCCTTATCATGGAACAATAAGGTTGTGTTCGAGGGTTCGAACAAACCTTGCTTTTATTGCCTTTCTGGGTTAAGGAGTTGTTGCCGAGGGTAGCCTTTAGAACCGGATGTGAAAGATTTTTTTCTTTTTCGAAGGCCTATTTTTGTTACGGATTTCAGACGTCTCCGAGCCGCGTTAAATTGGTCGTAGCCCTTTAGATCGAGAGATTCCCATTAGGCTCATTTTCTCGAGTTATCCGGGATTGCCCGAGATAATAGTCCCCGAGTGGGGTGGCCGTGGACTTTAGAAACCGGGGAGTTTCCTAATAGATCTTTTTTCCTCGAGGCTCGATGACTTGGGCTGTTTGAGTTAGATGGTAGTCCCCGAGTAAGGGAGTGATCGTTCGTATTCCGGTTAAGTTTTTCCTTTTGGCTCATTATTTTCTGAAGTACGAAGCTCTTTAAGGGATGTAAAGAGGAAATGTTTTTAAAACATAAGATGATTGCAAGGAAAATATTTCTCTTTATTCTCGATCAAAACAGCCATACATGCGTACATGTTTTGTGCCAGGGCTCGAGCAATCTACGTGGGCACAGTTCGTTTTGACCGTTTGGCCCTTACAATAAATCCTATCTATCGAGACTATTCCTTTGTGAAGTAGTTTCATCGCTAAAGTTGATATTCGAAGGTAATGCATATCCGCGGGCAACCCACAGATATAAAACATAAGATTATTGCAAGGAAAATACTTCTCTTTATTCTCGATCAAAACAGCCATACATGCGTACATGTTTTGTGCCAGGGCTCGAGCAATCTACGTGGGCACAGTTCGTTTTGACCGTTTGGCCCTTACAATAAATCCTATCTATCGAGACTATTCCTTTATGAAGTAGTTTCATCGCTAAAGTTGATATTCGAAGGTAATGCATATCCGCGGGCAACCCACAAATATTCGAGGTTGATTGCAAATGAACCTCGGATATTGTTGAATTGATCTTCGTTGCTGATTTGTAATTGGGCTTAATTCTAAGTTAGCACGATTAATCGTTGCCTCGTTAAAAACCTCACTGAAAAACCCATTTGGGACAAAACCGGTCTAAGGAAAAAAGAGTGCAACACGAGCGTTCAGACCTAAAGACTTTGTGCCGTTCGGTGAAAAATTCATTATCGTTTCTTGTTGGCCACATGCAAGTGTTAGTTTGAAATAAAAAGGAAAATGGAAAGGGGTCGTACCTTAGCAGTAATACCATTTTAGGTTAGATATGTTCCAATTGCTCGGTAGTTGTTCTCCATTCATCGTTCCGAGCTTGTGGGACCCTTTTTCTAGTGACATCGAGAATTTGGTATGGTCCTTCCCAATTCGGACCCCATTTCCCTTCGTTCGGATTTCAGTTGTTGAGGGTGACTTTCCTTAGCTCTAAGTCCTCGACGTTAAAATATTGAAGATTGGCTCTTCGATTGTAGTATCTATCGATCTATTATTTTTGGGTGGCCAATCGGACGAGGGTGGCTTCACGCCTTTCATCCAATAGTTCTAGGCTCGTATTCATGTCCTCATCATTTGATTCCTTTGTTGCATATCGGAACCTGGTACTCGATTCTCCGACTTGTACCGGTATTAGAGCTTTGGCGCCATAAACCAATGAGAATGGGGTAGCCTCGATACTGGATTTCGAGGTCGTGCGGTATGCCCAAAGAACTTCGAGCAGAGTTTCCTTCCATTTTTATTTGGCGTTGGTTAGCCACTTCTTAAGATTATGGATGATGGTTTTGTTGGTCGATTCGGCTTGCCCGTTTCTACTAGGATGATAAGGTGTTGATAGGATTCTTTTGATCTTATGGTCTTCGAAAAATTTGGTTACTTTGATGCCGATGAACTGTTTCCTGTTATCACACACAATTTCATATGGCATCCCGAATCGAAGTATGATGTGATCCCAAATGAAGTCGATGACTTCTTTCTCCCAAACGTTCTCGAAGGCATGTGATTCAACCCACTTAGAAAAATAATCAGTCATAAATAAAATAAATTGATCTTTACCTGGTGCCCATGGAAAAGGGCCAACGATGTCCATTCCCTATTTCATGACTGGCCATGGTGACGAGACTGAATGGAGTAGTTCCCCGGGTTGGTGAATCATCGGTTCATGTATTTGACACTTGTCACATTTTCGAACAAACTCTTTCGCGTCTTTTTCCATGTCGATCCAGTAATAGCCGACTCTAATTACCTTTTGGACCAATGATTTGGCACTAGAATGATTTTCGCAAGTGCCCTCGTGAACTTCCCTCAGAACATACTCGGTATCTACCGGTCCCAGACATATCGCTAGTGGACCATCGAACATTCTTTTGAACAAGGCGTCTTCAGACAAGGTGAATCGTGATGCCTTCGTGCGCAGGGCCCTCGGTTTTTTTTGGATTTGAGGGAAGCTTCCCGGTTTTCAAAAACTCTACGTATTTATTTCTCCAATCCCAGTTTAATCTTGTGGAGTTTATCTCCGCATGGACTTCTTCGACTACTGACCTCATGAGTTGTACGACGCCCCCGAATTGAGTTTGTTGTCCTCGACCGATGACCCTAAGTTTGCGAGGGCATCAACCTCACTATTCTGGTCTCGAGGCACACGTTGCAAAGTCTACTCCTTACATTGGTGCAAAGTTACTTGTAACTTATCTAGGTATCTTTGCATTTGTTCTTCCCTAACTTCGAAGGTTCCGTTAACCTGATTCACCACGAGGAGGGAGTCGCACTTAGCTTCGATCACCTCTGCTCCCAAGTCTTTGGCTAGTTCGAGACCTGCAATCATGGCCTCATATTCGACCTCACTATGAGTCAATTTCACAGTTCTAATAGATTGTCTAACTACATTGCCTGTGTTTGGTCTTAGCACGATACCGAGTCCGGACCCTTTTGCATTCGAAGCACCGTCCGTAAAGAGGGTCTGAATTCCAGAGGACATACCTGAGTTTATCAACAACTCTCGTTCAACCTTGGGTATTAGGGCCGGCGTGAAGTCACCCGCGAATTCTGCCAAAATTGGAGACTTAATGGTTGTTCAGGGTCGATATTCGATATCATACCCGCTGATTTCTACGGCCCATTTGGCCAACCATCCCGAAAGCTCGAGTTTATGCATAATATTTCAAAGTGGATAAGCCGTTATAACACATATGGGGTGACATTGGAAGTATGATTTTAGTTTCCTAGAGGCGCTTATCAAAGCGAGCACCAACTTTTCTATGTGGGGGTTCATAGTTTCGGCCTCACCTATGGTCCGACGAACATAATAAATTGGAAATTGCATACCTTGTTCTTCCCAGACTAGGACTCCACTTTCCGCTATCTCCGATACCGTCAATATAAGTACAACTATTCGTCTGCCCTCAGTGTGTGAAGCAGCGGCGGGCTCGATAAGTATCATTTTAGCTCTTCCAAGGCCAGCTGGCATTCCAGAGTCCATGAGAAGTTCTTTTTCTTCTTTAGCAACGAGAAAAATCGATGGCTCTTCTCGGAGGACCTCAATATGAAACAGGCGGCTATGCGCCTGGTTAACCTCTGCACTGCCTTTACGTTGTCTACTACAGTGATGTCCTCGATAACTTTGATCTTTTCGGGGTTGATCTCGATTCCTTGGTTGGATACCATGAATCCAAGAAATTTGCTTGACCCGACCCCGAACGCGAATTTTTTCGGGTTCAACTTCATGTTGTATTTCCTCAATATACTGAAGGTTTCCTACAAATTCTTCAAATGGTCCTCTGCTTGCAGGGACTTAACTAACATGTCATCAATATAAACTTCCATAGATTTCCCTATTTGTTCTTCGAACATCCGGTTTACTAGGCGTTGATAAGTGGCACCAACATTTTTTTAATCCAGATGGCATTACTTTATAGCAGTAGGTACCATATTTAGTGATGAGCGAGATTTTTTCCTGATCATCCGGGTTCATTTGTATTTGGTTGTACCCATAACACACATCGAGAAAACTAAGGATCTCGTGGCCGGCCATGGCACCGATCATGCGGTCGATATTAGGCAAAAGAAAAGAATCATTGGGGCATGCTTTATTTAGATCTTTGTAACCTACATACATTCGAAGTTTGTTCCGTTTCTTAGGGACTACCACTACGTTTGCTAACCATTCGGGGTATTTCACTTCCCGGATGGACCCTATTTTAAGAAGTTTGGTTACCTCGTCTTTGATGAAAGCATGCTTGATCTCAGACTGCGGTCTTCTTTTTTGCTTCATCGGATGGAATTTCGGGTCCAAGCTTAGTTTATGGGTGGTGATCTCCGGTGGGATGCATGTCATGTCGATATGGGACCAAGCAAAACAATCCATGTTAGCTATAAGAAATTAAATAAGTTTCTTCCTGAGCTCGGGAGTTAACCCCGTGCCCAGGTATACCTTTCGTTCAGGAAGATGTTCGATTAGTATGACTTTCTCCAGCTCTTCAACCGTTGATTTGGAAATGTCGGAGTCATCGGGGGCTATAAAAGATCGAGGGACCTCATAATCATCATCTTCGTCAGTCCCCTACTTCTCTAGTTAGGTCGAGGTCGGTGTCTGTGATTGCTATTTGGCCTCATGTTTTCCCTTCGAATTTGACCCCTTCGTCGATGAGAGTGCCGATACTGGAATCACTTCGTCAATGACAAACATTTCCTTTGCGGCGGATTTGATTCCCTGTGGTGTCGGGAATTTTAGAACTCGGTGAAGGGTCAAGGGCATTGCCCTCATGTTATGGATCCATGATCTCCCGAACAGGGCGTTGTATCTAATGTTGCCCTCGATCACATGGAAATTCGTCTCCTAGATGGTCCCGGCCACGTTCACTAGCAAAGTTATCTCGCCCTTAGTAGTTTCACATGCCATGTTGAATCCATTTAGCACTCGGGCTGCGGGCATAACTTGGTCTTGTAGGCCAAGTTGTTCTACGACTCTTGATCGAATTATGTTGGTCGAACTATCTGGATCAATTAACACACATTTAACTTGAGTTTTATTCATGAGTACATATATTACCAGTGCATCGTTATGGGGTTACATGATCCCTTCTGCGTCCTCGTCGTTGAAGAACAATATTCCTTTTGGTATGTAATCCCAAGTTCACTTCTCCTTTGTGATCGACACCTCAGTGTGTTTTAACACTGGACCTTGGGGAACATCGACCCCTCCGACAATCATGTGAATGACGTGTTACGGTTCTTCTTGCTCGTTTTGTCTGTTGGAATCTCTGTTTCTGAAATGATTCTTGGCTCGATCACTTAGAAACTCCCGAAGGTGCCCGTCGTTGAATAACAAGGATACTTCTTCTCTCAACTATCTGAATCTTCCGTTCTGTGGCCATGATACTTACACATCTGGTTGGGATTTCTCTAGGCTGGCTCGGTATGCAAAGGTCTTAGCCATTTAGTATCTTTGATGAGTTTGATAGCCTATACGATGGCGGATGCATCAACATTGAAGTTATATTTTGTTAATCGTGGTGCTTCTTTAGGTCGGGTATGCCTGTCGAAACCATTCTTACTCATGATCCCTCGAGAGGTCTAGCCTCAATCATTTCTCCTTTCACCTCGTACAGGGTCGCGTCCAGGTCCGTTGACCCTACGCTCTCCATTATACGGCTGGGATTGATCCCTGTTCAACCTTGTTTCTCGATCAGTGTCCCTTTTGATTTTGTCAATGGGCCTGATAGGATAAACGGACCCGGAAGGAGCCCCCAGCTGGTCATCTTCGATTCTAATCTTCGATTGATACTGATTATATACATCGGCCCAGGTAACAGTCGGGTACTCAATCAAGTTCTGCTTCAACTGCTGTGAAGCCACTAAGCTTTGTACATTTAGTCCTTGAATGAAATCTTGAACGGCCCAATCATCAGCGACCAGTGGTAGGTCCATTCGTTCCATTTGGAACCGAGATACAAACTCTTTGAGCATCTCGTTATCTTTCTGCTTTACCTTGAAAAGGTCCGACTTCCTAGTCTCGACCTTTATGGCTCCGGCGTGTGCTTTTACAAAAGAATCTGTAAGCATGGCAAAGAATCAATAGAGTTAGATGGCAAATTATGGTACCATATCATCGCTCCCTTTGATAGGGTATCCTCAAATTTCTTTAGTAACACAGCTTCGATCTCGTCGTCCTCCAGATCATTCCCTTTAATTGCACATTTGTAAGAGGTGACATGTTCCTTGAGGTCGATCGTTCCATTATACTAAGGAATCTCGAGCATGCGGAACTTTTTGGGGATTGGTTTGGGAGTCGCGCTCGGGGGGAATGGCTGTACGAAATTTTGGAATCCAAACCCTTCAATATTGGTGGTTCCTCCAGGATTTGATCAACCCTGGAATTATAGGTTTCCACCTTCTTGTCGTTTGCTTCGATCTTCTTTTCCCCCGATTAAACTCGCTTCGTTAGCTCCTCGAGCATCTTCATGATCGCGGGATCGGTCCCTGATTCATTTTTGTTCGATTTCCTTGACACCAATTCGACCTTGTGAACAACTTCCCGGGACGGCTCGGGCTCGATCCTGCTTGGTGCATGGTTCTAGTTTTGGCGTTGTGCTATTGCGGCTTGTTGGGCCTACAATATCTTGAAGATCACCCAAATTATGATTCCGCATTCTTCGTCGCCATGCATGCTCTGAGCGGCCGATTGAACATCCCTGCGGATGCTTCTCGGGATCGAGACCAAATTTGCATTAATGGCAACTTTGGAGCTAACGTCGATTGGGTCTATGGCCGGGACTCCATCGAAGACAACTCGAGGTACGTCGTTCCCTGGTGCTATGTTGTTTTTTTCATCATGATGACCGAAGTCATTGTCCACGTGTACGGGTGCTGCTTGAGAGTTCGACATGTTGATCCTGGAATCAAAGATACTCACAAGAACAAGTGTAAAATAGTGTGTGTTATGAAGGTTAGTACTAGGCAATTATTATTACCCTTAGCCCTACGGTGGGAACCAAACTGTTTACCCTAAAAAGGGATAACAATTGAAAGTATACGTGGTTTTAAGGGTACATGATATAAGTTGGCTCAAATTGAAAAAATATATATATTAATATTGAAATTGACTATAAAATAAGTAAATGCAAACCAAATGAATCGAATAGCCTTGGACCTCGAGTTCGATCACCCTCGAACCAAACGTCAACTGATATAAGAACATAATAACAAGATATTGAAAGCTAGAAGAAGGAAGTATATTGTTTTGTATTGCGTAAATGTGATATGTCTTACAAATGATCAGACCCCCTTTATATAGTAGGGGAGTCCTACTCTTGATACAATTCTAAATACAATAAGAAATCTCATGATTGGCTAATTAATCGGCCTCTTCTTGATATGTGCCGGGATTTCCGCCGTGATCCTCGCCCGATTGCAGATATTTTGGCTTTCCGTTATTTGGCTCGGTAAGCTTTCCTCGGTCTCGATCTTGGCCGATCTCGCTCTTGAATGATCTCTTGTTCACGAGCTCGACAATCCAATGCGCACTATGGTTTGATATAACACAAGTTTGAACCTTGGCCTATCATGTTCCAGTCTCGATTAGTCATACGAAGGGCAAGCCCGGTTTTGACCGTATGCAATTGTATTGTATCGTTCGATAAATACAATGTTTTGATAGATTGTATCGTTTGCTATTGTTTCATGATCTCACACACCAACAATATGAAGAATAAACTTGCAATATTATAAAGAAAAATTATGATACGAGATAAATTTATTATATAAAAGGTAGGGTAAATGATAAAATAAAATTATTTAATAATAATGAAGGGTGAGATTAGAGAAAAAGACAAGATAACGATGCAACCAATTCTGTGAGAATCGGAGTTTATTTGACGTGATTCGAACGTCCGGTTGAGAAATAGTGAAAGTTAAGTGTTCTTGAGAAAAATGATGAGTTTTGAGGTTAAATTCATAGTTTTACATGTTAGTTTCCTGATTTTATCGCACGAGCAAGTACATATGATGCTTTTAGACTTGAGTGCATATTTGGTTTAGAGCCCCGGGGACTCGGGTGAGTTTCAAAATAGGTTTGGGCTGTGTTGCGCTCGTTCTTTCTTATGTTTCGACATCGTTTCTTCAAGCATAAATGATATCATATTGAACAAATGAGCTTCGATTTCTGTTGTGAATGAAGTATTAGATCCGTATCGTAATTACCGACCCGTATAAAAAAGAATCATCAAATTCGGACATCGTATGAGGATTATACGGTCATTTTACTAAGGTTGCCAGATTTTTCAAGTTAATTACGAAATTGCCCTGACGGCGTATTAAAAATCTGCACTATTTGCAAATATGAAAACCTACATATCTCCTTCATTATAAGGTCAAATTGAGTGATTCAAAGCCTAACTTGACTAGCATTTCACAAGGAATCCATTGGAAACATAAAAATCGAGTTTAAAGATAGTCTGGCACGAGAAACGCGGCAGAATAGCCCTAGGAACGAATTTATTCACCAAATATCATCCTAAGTCATAGGTAATCAATTATAAACTTTACTCTTTCAATTACCCATTATTTTTCATCACTTTTAAATCAAAACTAAGAATTCTTATGGTAAAAATTGAGGGTTTGGGTAGAATTAGGGATTTTTGTAAAAATCGAATCTTTACCTCGAATTGAGGTCGAATTTCTAAACTAATTATATATTTGGGTTCGTGGGTGAATGGGTAAATGTAATTTGGTCCGAACCCCGAATTTAGATCAAGTGGTCCCAGGGTCGGGTTTTCACTTTTTTTTTAGAAAACTTAGAAAAAATTATAATTTTCAATAAAGTTAGTTCCTTTAGCCTTAA